>PVKN010014713.1:0-18964 GCA_004027915.1 Capromys pilorides
TTATAAAGGAAAAAGCATATATTATTAAGAATGAATAACATTGTTTGAATTTAGGATATGTTTGAGATGAATGTGGAAGATAGAAATATGTCTAATCAATACTAAATATTTTTAATTAATTATAGATTTTTGAACATTTTCCTATCAGACAGTCGTAGAAGATTGGTCCCTATCATGTAAGAAATTGGAACAGAGTTGCACACATACAGCTCTTGCTGTTGTGAGTAGTGGGTCAGAGACCAAAGAGGAAGGGGAACCAATACACAGAATAGCCATCAGCCTCAGAGGTGAGTGCCGCATTCCATGGTCTGTCTTTTCCACTTACTGCCTTTAAATCCAGAGATAAATTGACTTTTTCCACCTTTTCGGGCCCCCACAATAATGATAATCACATCTGTCTGATCTGCTGGCTACAGAGTATGATAGAAACTATAAGGATTATAGAAACCAGTGTTCCTGGAATCCAGTCCATCTTAGGAAATTGGCTGAATATATCATCTTTTGTCAGGCACTGAAGCTACAATAGTGAGCAAGACAGACGAAGTCCCTGCCCATGAGGAATGCCCATGCTATGGTTTGTGTCTAGTTTTCTCCCCCAAAAGCCTCATGCAGTCATGGAGCTGACTTCTAGAGCTTGTGATTAATTCATGATGTAATTCTGGGATTGTGAGTGTGAGTGATACACCCACCTTGGGACAGATAGCCTGAGGCTCGCTGTCTCTGCTTCTCTGCTCTTTGCTGTTTTCTGCTGCCATGAACTGCAGCCCTCTGCCATGTGTCACTCTACCTTGGAGCCAGCTGAGTATGGACTGAAACCTCCACAAACTGTGCTAAACAAGCCTTTCTTTCCTTAATTTTGAGTGTTGGGTATTTTGTCCCGGCAGTGAGAGAAAAGTAACTGAGACACCCAGCCTACTGTAAAGCAAATGATGCTTGGCAAAGGGAAGATCTATATACCACACATGCATTTCTGAGGTCATTCTGCTGCTCCTCAACTTCCATTGACAAAGCCGAGATTTGAAAATTAATCTGTGAATATCTGGAATTTGCAGGATTTTCTAAACAGCCTCTTGGAAGGTAACTTCACACCACCAGGTAAAATGAGTTGTGTTTATGTAATTAATGGGACAGAGTTACACTGGGATAATGATTTTCTTAATTAAAAAGCCCCATCATTAGCACCAGTTCCAAAGCCAAGATAACTCTCAACACCTTTTCCACTGTTTTAAGAAACTAAATAGATTATTTCATTACAAATAGACAATGCATAATTATATGGTGAAAAAAAAAAAAACAAGATAAATGTCTGAAAGATTTCTATTGCTCTTTTATACTTTGGGATGGTGACAAGGTTGGTTTTAAGCTGTCCCCAGAATATTTAACCTTAGATATCTGGCTTTCATTTGCATAACAATAAGTGTTGGCTATTGTAAACATTGTCCAAAAAAAAAAAAAAATCTGAAAACCTGCCATTACTTGGCTTAATGGCCCTTGTAAACTAATTTAAAATAGGAAAATGAACTTTAGAGTTTCTCTCTTCAACATACTGTGAAGTGGACATTAGCATACCGTTGTCTTCCTGCCTTCATTTATCATTAATGGTTCTTTCTGAGCCAAAGAACTTGCTACATCATAGGTTTGCTTCAGAAATATCTGGTTATAGTGGCCCAGAAGGAATAAAGGGAACAGAATAGACAGTATGCAGACATGCTGTGGGCTTTAAGAAGCACAAATATGTGTTCCTACCTAGATCCCACACTCCCCTGATGATTCAGTGTGACCTTATGCACATATTTGACGTTCATAACCTTCAGTGTTCTCATTTGTAAGATGGGAATAGCAACTAGAATACCCAGCTCTGGGGGTTTCCTCCTCTGTGAACACAATGCTGTGGCTCCTCTGAGTCGCAGCTGGACTCAATAATCTTCCCACCCTGCTACAGCTGGCACATCCCAAAGTAATACTGGGCCAGCAGAAGGCAACTTAGTTCTCTTTCCTGGAAGTTGAATATCTGTCCGGGGACGTAGAATTCTGGTAATCAATGACAATCATTATGATGATGTTGATGAAGAGAATAATGATGCAAACACAGATAGGACATGTGATCTGCCAGACACTATTCTCAGCACTCCATAAATATCAACTTGTTGACAAATAATTTGTGTACTCAAAACCAAACTATGTACTCACCATCACTGTTTAACAGATGAAAAAACTGAGACCCTGAAAGTTTGAGTTTAGGGTACATGGATGGTAGCCCTCTGGGGAGAAGATGCACAAAATTCTCTTGCTCAGCACCCTCTGGCTGCCTCAGCTTTCAGTTTTCAGGGTTCAACTCTTTGGCTTCCATAAGTGACCCCAATGTTCTTTGCAAAAAAAAAAAACTCCTATTGAGTAAGCTGGGAAGATAGCTCAGTGATCTAAGCCTGGTGAGTACAAAGACCTGGGTTCAATTCCTGGTACCACATGCTGTGCTGGCCCGGGAACCCTGGACACATGTGGCTGACCACTGAAACTGGGCATAGTGGTGCCTATCTACAATCCCAGTTCTGGGGCAAGAGGATCACTATGAGTCTGAGCTGCATATCAAGACTCTGTAACAAATAAATAGATAAATCAAAGATTAAAAAATATAAACTCATATTGGATGCACTCAGGTTGTCTGTAAATAAAAAAGGTTGTGAACAAACAAAAGATGTTAATGATGCAGTGTCAAAATTAGACATAGCTTAGGCAAAGAAGCCAATAAAGTACCTAAGATAACATAGGAGAGAATGGAGAAGAATCTTCACCACTGAACCACCTCCTCTATCTGTGATCCTCTTCCCCCCACTGGCTAGACCCTCAGAAAGTTGCTGTAATACAATGAATACAACAGAATTTGAAAGATGATTCTGAGCTATGGTTCTGTGCTATGGACTCTGCTTCTATTATCTCATTTGATGTCTTACTCAGTTCATGCAAGCCTCTGTGCAATAAGTATACTTCCAACTTACCTGTTTTACACGTGGAATCATGTAATTATGGTTCCTTACACACATACATACACACACACACACACACACAATCTTTTCATTCCTACTGGAAGTAAGGTGTGATAGATTGCCAACTGATGGTCAACTTGTTGTACCCAGCTAAACTGAACTAGGGTGGTGCTGGGTGTGGGAGGCCCACCTGAGGATTGTTGCCAGTAGCACAAGAGGCAAAACTGGAGAAGCTGTTAGGAGGCTGTTAGAGAAGCTACTTGGAGAAGCTGCTGGTTCTCTTGAGCTACTCTGTTGGAGGACCTCACCATGCTGGCTTTCATGATGAACTTGGCTGTTCTAAGAGGAGGAGCCTGGAACCTTGTTGCTCAGAAAGGCAATGGTTCCCTTTGGGGGAGTTATGGTCCTCATCTTGAGCATTGTTTCCTGGCTTGAGAAGGGAAGGTGGTGCACAGCTTAGTCACCTGGAGAAACTTGTCACTTTGGCTTTCCTGATGAGAATTCAGCTTTCCTTATCACTGGCGGAGCTTGGGACCTCATTGTTGCTGAGAATGTCTATAACCTTTAAGTTCTAGTTCTTACCTCCCGTAATGCTTCCTGGTGGTTCCAGTGCAGATTCCTCAGTCTGTTAGTGCAGATGCTTCATCCTGATGTCATAGACTTTCTAGCTTCTACCACTGGCTTTTGGGCTTTCCCAGAGCAGATCCATGAAGCTGGCTTGTATGGGACACTGTTGTGGGTTCTAGGCCTCCAACTGGACCTGTAGGAGGCATTGTTATGAGTTCTAGGTTTTCAGGTGGACTATGCAGGATATTAAGATCGAGGCCCTTAGCTGGATTCTTTGATCTTTAGTGTGGAGACAGATTTCCTGCATTCTTTGTATATGATTCTTTGGGTGATACATTATAAAATATGTCCTGTATTGTTCCTCTTGCAAAATTCCAAACTATGACAGAATGTTTGACTTAGTGTAAATAATGATATTCTGTAAGGGTTAAAGTATTTGAAAGTCTGGTCAACACCAGCAAGAAAACTTGGCTAGTCTTGTAACTGCTACAATTTACCAAATATAAGAACCCTGGGTCTTCTCATGCCAAGGATATTTGTAGTTGGAAACCCTGGTCACGGAAGCTGGGGTCGCCAACTACATGGAGCTACATCCTTGAGGTGGGTGAAGTAGACTAAGGAGAAGAGATCAGTGAATGGGATCAAGAAAGAGAGGATTCCCCACTTCTGCCCAAGTCCAGCTGGGGGATGAGACAAGGAAAGAGAGAAAATAATCTGCTTGCCAGGGAATCTACCATCAGCTAAAGCCACAACAGCTTTCTATAATGGCCAAACCCCAAAGTCATTGAGGGCAGCACTGAAGGATTCCCTACAAGTGATAGTGCTTTGGCTGAGAAAAGTTGAACACTTCTTGGCTCATCACCACACAGCTGCACTGAGAGCAGCAGATTTGGAAGCTGGCTGTCTTTTTCAAGAATCCACACCCCAAGCCAGGAGCATGCAGCATCCCCTGTCACAGGCGGAGTTTCTGATTGCTCTGCTTCACAGCTCACTGCTCTTCTTGCCTGAACTTTTGCACATCAGTTCCCCATATTTCTTCCAAATCTAGCTCAGCCTTTTAGGCCAGGCTCAAATGCCCCTTCTCCTGTGCTTAACCTTTCCAAATCTCTTCAGTCTTAGCTCCTCATATGTCCTTGACCTTTGAAGAAGACTAAATGTTATCTTCCCCCAAAATTCATATGTTGAAATCCTAACCCCTCCAAGGTGGTGGTACTGGGAGGTGTCTGTCATCTTTTGGGAGTGATTAGACCAGGAAAGCAAAACACTCGAATGGGATCAGCACACTTCCACAACAGGTCGAGAGGGAGCTCCGTCCTCTTCCGGTACGTGGGTACAGAATGAGCTGCGCACTAGGAAGGATGTCCTTGAGACACGGAGACTGCTGACACCCCAACCTTGGACTTCTCAGCTTCCTGAACTATGAGAAATAAATTTCTAAAGTCATTAAATTTAAGGTATTCTTATGATAACTGAAACACACTTAGACACCCTCAGAGCACCTTACTTCTGCATCCATACGAAATAAGTTCTGCTTGGCATGTGAGCTGGGTAGGCAGCTCTTCCACAGTTGGGGTCCTCAAGAGCGGAGTTATGTTGTGCTTCTTCTGCTTTCTCCTACCCACACCGGCACACACATTACTATCAACAGGACGGTGCCTTGCATTAGCAGTCCAGGAATTAACATGAAAGCAGTCATTCAGAGTCTTCAAACAACGAAAATGTGAAGTGCAAGAGGCTGCTCCAGCTCCACCCTCAGGCCAGAAAGCCAACCTGAGTCAGACATAGCCAAGAGGCTTCTTCCAAAGACAGGGCTATGCCATCCTATGGATTAGTCGTCCAGTTAGATCTTTACACACAGTTAAGTTGCTTTCTAATTTAAATGCACACAGGAAAGACAGGAAATATGTTCCCCTGGTAAATCCTAGGCTTCACCACTTTTCCTTGGGTAATTTCCCCTGATGCTAACTTGATCAGGAAACGCTTTCACAGTTTGTGCCTCTCAGCTTCCTGACTCAAACCACCACTGATGAATATCAAGGGGCTGCAAGCACCGTGCACAGCACCTCTGAGAGAAACTTTCCACAATGCTTGACAGAAACTAACCTGAGAGCCTCTGCTTTCCTCTTCCTCTGGCACCTTTAATTGTGTTGCTGTTAGATTTACATACCCATCAGTGGGGGTAATTGCCTTTTCCCAGGTGGTCAGGTCTCAATTTTCACAAGAGCCAGAATACCTGAGAGTGATCAAGTGGATTCACCCTTTCAGTCTTGCAAACCTTCACAGATGCAGATTACTTATGAAGTACTCGCTCTGTGATTTTCTATGAGGTCAATAAAACATTTCTGTGTGCAGGGTTATTGGATTGACTGCATTATTTCTTTTTTTTTTCCCCACACACTTTACAGCTCTTTCACCCTCCTAAGTGCTTGGAAATGTCAGGAGATAAAGCTCTCCTCCTTGACTCACACAATAATTAGTCTGTGGCTAACTTTTAGGTTTCCAATAAACCAGCTCTCTATTTCATATTTCTATGGTGCTCTATCAAAACAAACAAAAAGCACCCAGAACCAAGTAACTTAAATTCCACCTGCTTAAAAGAGGATTTTTATAGCCCATCTCAGCATCACCCAGAAACCAGCCTCCTGTGCCCAGGATCGTCTGTTTGCTATGATTCTGGATAAACACGCTGAGATACAATTTTGTTTTTACTGCATTTCTACCTTGTGTCCAGCTCTCCACTAAGAAAGAAGACACATGAACACAGAAGACTGGTGTATGGTTCGGGTTCTCTACAAGGAAATGCTGAACTGTAGAATTTAGGGGCTACAAGTGCAAAGGAGGAAGAGAAATAAATGAAGCAGACATCTGGGTGGAAGACTGAGTGTGGGGTGACAACGAGAGAATGCTCAGAAGAACAGTGGGAGGGAGCAGTCTAGAGGAGGAGGAGATGGGAAGGTGGGCAGGAGCCCAGGGAACTCATGCTTGAGGAGAGCTGAGAGACAGTGCTGCTCTCATGGAAAACAAGCATGGGAACAGGAGCAAGATTTCAAGAAAGCATCTTTATAGTGTGCTTGTGGGGTTCAAAGCTGACGTAGGCGCCTTTCTCAGCCTCCTCAGCTCTCCACACAAGTAGGCTGGCTACCTTTCACATGCTTGAGTACACCTTTTACCTAGATACTAAACACCTCAGGGAAGTCTTGGCAGATATTTATTGAGTGTGGACTCTGCCAGGTGTCCTGCCTGGGGCTGGAGAATCCATGCTGGATGAAAGCATTGGCCACACCCACAAGAAGTCCTCCCACATACGAAAGGGACAGCGTCCCCACTGCTGTAACCAGTGGTTATCTTTAGGCAGTGGAATTGTGAGTGGGTTTTACATTCATTTTAATAGTCTAATGTTTTCCTCCAGTTTTCTGCACAAAGGAAAGATTATACTGTAATGCAAATAACAAAAATGTCTATTTAAAATAGCTGATGTAATAAGTAATATGACAGTTGGTGAACAGTGTGGGGAGGAAGGGATAAGATTTCCCTCATGTCAAGAAAAAGCATAAAAGCTAAAAATCAAAAACCAAATTACTTTTGGGATGAAAATATTTTCAAAAAGCTAGAAAACAAAAACAAAATTATTTTTGGGATGAGATTTTCAAATATATTCATAGAGAGACCCTGTACAGAAAGGTTCTGAATTTACCCCAAAGAGAATGAAGAGAGCTAGCTTTCTAAATACGCACGTATACTGTCTGAAACAGGGCCCTAGGGATCCACTGCTTGAAAGGCGTCAGTTTTTACGGAGTCAGGGGTTCAGTTTTTGTTCTCTTTCTTCTCCCAGCAGTTCTGGCTGTGCCTGTCAAGGACACTTTGAACAGCCCCTTCCATTCATCAGCCTCTCTGTCCCCATGTGAGTTGAGAGCTCTTTAAATCACATTCCCACAGTGATCCCAAGTGACACAGGCAGAAGCAACCGCAGGAACGTCTACTGCCTCTCTCTTGCCCCTGCCTTCCCCTTTCTCTTGCTTGCTCTCCCAGAGGCAGCAGAGAGTGACCAGGCGCGAGTTAGAGTTGGACTCTCTTGGCTTGCTTTCTCATTTCTCACTCTAATGACCATAACCTGAGGCTACACAAAAAGCTCGCTAAGCATCCTAAGCCCTATGGTCATCTTTAAAATGAATTTGTGAGGGGCTAGATGAAGAAATAGACAAACAGATAGATATCTTCCTAGTCACCATGCTAACCCAAATCTTTTTTCTCTTGAATCAAATATGTACTTGTACATACTTTTTAATAATCCGATATTTCTATAAATATTCTTATAAAAATACAATTCCCTATCATCCCTTTATCTTTTCATTTCCTCCTTAAAAATTACCTTCAGGGTCAGCCAAATGGCTCAGCAGATTAAAGTGCCTGCAAACAGGTGCAGGGGCCAGAGATTCGATCCCTGGACCTGAAGGGCCAGCCCCACCTCCAGGGTGCACTGAGAGGGCAATTGAGACTGGGCATGGTGGCACACTCCTGTAATCCCATCTCTTAGGAGGCTGTAAGCGGGCAGATCACTATGAGTTCGGTTTAGTACTGAGACTCTGAACCCCCTGTAGACCCTTCCCTAAAATACAAATAAAACAAAAACTTTCACTTCTTTTAACAAAAATATTATTAGAATAGATCATAACTGGTCATCTTTAGGTATTATCTATTGGCTTCCCACTGTGCAAAATGAGAATGTGGTCCTTAACCTCTTCCCCTGCTCTGCCTGTGAACCATCTGCTCACCCTATCTTTACAATCTGATCATTTTGATTGGATTAATTTTATGGCTCATATCTAGATGCCCCAAGCCTCACATACTCATAAGTGGAGCTTTTCAGAGGTGGCCAGACCTAGAGTGTATGATGGTAGGATTAGGGATATGATGATGGGATCCATGGATGGTGTGATTCTAGGTCTGTGGATGACCCACCCTGGGGGTGAGTACTAGCTGCCCTGAGTTGTAGCCTGGACAGAACGTAAGGGACAGAAAGAAGGCTGTTGCTGCTGCTTGCTGCTGCCTCCCTACTTCACTGCTCTGCTACCTTCTGCCTGCCATGAACTGTTTCTCTTCTGTGAAAATCCTCTGCTTTGTCATCCTAGCTTGAAGCAAGCCAACTATAAATTAAAACTTCTACACACTGAGCTACAATGAGCCCTTCTTTTTATGACTTTTGATGTTGGGTAGTTAGTCTCAGCTATGAGAAAAGTACGTAATTAAATTAATAATCATCCTGCTGTTTTCATTCTTCTCCTTTGGAAACTTTCATGATCGCTGTATTGTTCCTTAATATTTTGACATTTCACGATGATGCACCTTGGTCTGTTTTCAACTACAGTGGTGGACTTCTAGAAAGCAAAGATCCCAAAGGTTTCTGTACCTTAGTTCTTGATTGTTTTCTGAAATTATTTTGGTAGGGTTTTTTTTCCTTTTTTCAATTTCCCTGATTCCTTTGAATAATCGATGTTATTTAAGTTTTAGTGTTTTCAGTTCTCAAATTGTATTAATTTCTTTACTTTAATTTTTTTTTGTTTCCTCTAGTTCCAGGAATAGTTTCATTCCAATTAACCTATTGACTTGGTTTTGTTGCTGTTGCTGTTATGTTGTTTTTCTCCTAACTACTAATAGTTTCAGTTCCAAAATCTCAAGATATTTTTGCTTTCTAAATGTTTTTATTTTACAGCATTATGTTGTAGATTTGTGAGTGTAATATCTTCCTTTTCTTTATCTTTTTTGTATTAGGTCATGGTCTAAGGGGTCTACAGGGTCTCTCTACACAGACCGAACTCACAGTGAGCCTCCTGTTTTCAGCCTCCCAAGCACTGGGATTCCAGGCCCAAACCACCACACCCAGTCTCAATCGATGTCTCAGCATGCCCAGGAAGTGGGGCCAACACAGCATGCCTTGGGGATTGAACCCCAGCTGCTGCACTCTGCCAAAGCAGGTGCTTTAGTCCACTGAGCTATCTGGCCCACCACCTTACTTTATATCTTTAAAGATTTAATAACTTTTTTTTTAGTTCACATTTTCTTTTTCCTCATGGATAACTCTATGCTGCTCTTGTCCTATTTGTTCATTGGTCTGGCTTTTGTAATTTATATTATAATTTTTAACTGGAGGTTAAGTATCTGATGATGCCTAGCCATCTCTAAGCATTTATATGGATGCTAGAAAGGTGACTAACAGCTCTTTGTAAGAAGGTAGGACTCTGATATGTACATATGGACATCCATACAAGGGGACCTCTCTGAGCTACTTCCTTGGAAATCCCCATGTCAGTTGCTTACTTCTTTTGTTGCACTAGTAAAATTCCCATAATAAGATCCTTTTTGAATACAGTCTGAGGAACATAAAGTCTGGCTGTCATCTGTGTAAGGACTCCCACAGTATATAATCTTTTATCTAATGTACTTATTCATATACTGGTATTTCTTCCTTCAAGCGTACCAGATAACCTGAGGCTTCTGACCCACTGTATTAGTCATTTTCCTAACACTGGGACAAGAAAACAAACAAACAGAAATAACAGACTCTCAAAATAAAGGAAAAGAGGGTTTCTTTGGTTTCAGTGGGTTCAGTCCATGGTCAGTTGGTTGCAAGGCAGAGACAGCCTGGTGAAGGGAAGCTGCTTATCTCCTGGCAGCCAGAATGTGAGAGAGAAGGATCTCACCCCTAGTGACCACCCTCAGCCAGGCACTAAGTTCCAACAGTACTTTAGGCTCTGAACTCATCAACAGATTAACCCATTTATAAGTACACCAGCTCCCATGATCCAATCACCTTTCATAAACTCCGTCTTATAAAACAGGAGGCTTTAATGGGACATTTTATATATAAACCATGACACTCTCTCTAAAATGAATCATTAGTCTTTTATAGGGGCCAGGTGAGGCGATGTCCAACTGAATGCAACAGAGGGATCAATTTTAAGTTGTGTTCATTTTTTCAGCTGACCTTCAGTCAATGCTTCTATGTCACTTAAACCTCACTTCTAGATATAACTGATGCTGATGATTCCTGAGCCCCTGCAGGGACACTAGGGGTGAGGTGTCTGCAACAGAAGTCAGATGTTTTTCTGCTTTCTCCATTGTCACCTTACACCTGACAAGTGGATACCTCCTCATAGCTGACAAATGAGCTATTACTCATCCATCTGTTTTTCAGCCTCCAAATTAGCATTCCTGTTCTGTCCTCTTCCTTCCTCATTGTACTTATAGGTCCTATCTCTTTGTTTAAATTCCTATATACTCATTTTAGTGGGGTATTTGAGAAGTAAAAATTAGAGAATAAGTGGAACCTATCATCAATTTGGAAGTCCTAGAATTCATTTTTTACACAGCAGCCAAAATGATCCTTTAAATATTCAAATCATATCCTAATACTATCTGGAAATAAAATTGCCAATGGTTTCTTACTATCACTATAACAAGGTTTAAGTTCTTTTTCTGGCTTATAGTTAGCATAATCTGGGCTAGCACAAATCTTTGACCTCACTTTCTACCTACTTGTCTCTTGTTTACCAGGTCCTAAGGACTTTGGCCATTTTGTTACCTGGGTCTTTGCACTTAATATTCTTCTTTGGGAAAGTATGTTCCCTCGAGTCTTGTACCAGGATGCTGCTTTTGGTCACTAAATTTTCAATTTAAATGTCACTTCCTCAAAAAGACCTTCCCTCACCACCTAGTATGAAAGAGTCAATCAGTCCTTAGAGTACATTAGCATATTTAAATTTTCTAAGTAGCCTTCATCATTATTTGAAGCTATTCTTGTTCACTTGATTATTTGCCTCATTTGTACTCTTTTTCACTCAATAACAATGAAAGATCAGTGAAAGTAGAAGCACTATTCTTTTGCTCATTATTTTAGCTTGCATTATTCAGAGAAACATCCAAAAATGAAGAATTAGGGGTATACACACACATAAACACATGCAGAAAAAGGGAGAGAGAGAGAGAGAGAGAGAGAGAGAGAGAGAGAGAGAGAGAGAGAGAGATTGAATATCTCTAGTTCGAAAATTTAAAATCTAGGGTTGGCAAGATAGCCAAGCAGATTAAGCACCTGTTTAAGCAAGTGCAGGGACCAGAGTTCATTCCTCAGCACCATATGTCACGCCAGCCTCACTCGTGGGCACCCTGAGCAAGCCACCGAGTCTGGATGTGGTGGCACATCCCTATAGCCCAGAACTGGGGAGGCTGAAAACAAGAGAATCACTATGAGTTCAAGCTGTATAGTCAGATCCTGTACCAAATACATTTTTAAAACTGCAAAATCTAAAATTGTCTGAAATCCAAAACTTTTTTGAGTGCTTCCACAATGCTTAAAAATTTTGAATTTTGAATTTTCACTTAGGAAATGTTCAATTGATAAAGCCTGTGCAGATATTCCAAAATCTGAGTTTAGAATTATGTTGGTTGTAGGTTTGTCATAGATGGCTTTGATCAGACTGAGGAAGAGACCATCTATTCCAATTTTAAAAAACACACTGCCGTTAATCTCACTCCAAATACCCACCACCACAACTACCACCACCATCACCACCGCAAGCCCTTGCTGCCCTTGCTTCACGCACAGTTGTCTCATTATTCTTACCATCTTCTGAAGTAATCCAGAAGAACTCTTTCCTCAGTATCTTTATGAGCTGCGGTCCAAAATGCTGGTGAATGCTCCTGCCAAGTGTCATCCAGTGGAGAGGTAAGTTTGTAAAATCACTGTGTGCTTGTCTACCTTATTCATTGTATCTAGCAGTGCATGACTTCTGACTCTTCCCCAAAGTCAAAATGACCATTAAAGGACAGCATTTTGAATCCATTCAAGACTTTGAGGTGGTACAACTAACAAAAGAGACTCACAGAAGAGGTTTTCAGAATAATTCAGAAAGTGGCAAGAATGATACGATAAATGTGTTTGAAGTGAGTGGAAGGAGTATTTTGAGGATTAATGTCAATTACTGCAATGTTATTTTGTAATATAAATATTCACCCTTTCTTCGATCACAATGTCTTTGTAGCTTCACTTGATGTATCCAATCTCAGCAATAGTAAGTAGCTTTTAGGCAACCTTAACCATTATATTTTAGTTACAGAATAAAAAATAGAAAGCATTTATCAGAAACAGCACACTCCTTTAAAAATTGCTTTACAATATCGAGGATCTACTGGTGATTATAGGAATGGAAACTACACTGGGGCAGTTCCTGGCTACAGTGAAGGTTTGTGTTTCTCTTCCAGCCCCCTCCCCAGAGCAATCCCACACACATCTCAGTCCAAAAGGAACTGCATATCTGAAAACCCTATAATCATTTTGATATTTCTTCCTACCTTTTTCCAACACACAAAATAACTAAGAGAAATAATCCTCACTTTGACAACACCAGATACCATAACAATGATCATACTGTGATTTGTGGCTACTGTGTTGCTCAGATCCCTGTGGGTATTAAATAAATTTGGGCACTGGTTTTCCTAGATGACTCCTAACTCAGATCATATATTATTCACTTACCAGAACTGATAATGCCTTTCATTTTAAAGATTACGTTTCTGTTTTAGAAACATCATATTTTACAAAGAATCTGCTGATAAACATTCAAAATTCTTCATATTTCTCCAGCTACATATTTCCTATAGTTCTCACTTTTTCAGACCCGAAGACTCACTGTCATTCATTTATTAGATGCCTATCCAATCAAGCTCAAAATCCACAGCCATACTAGAAAAAAGAACTTCGGGACCTATCCCAGTTCCCACCTTGGGCTTAGAGTTTACAGATATGTAGTATCTTATCTTGTTCAGGCAGCAAAGAAGTTTCAAAGGAACGATGAAACTTGATATCCAGTGTGCAGCTGTGAATCCTGTCCAACAAGACAGTCTCTCCTGGATTGCAGATAAGACTTTGCCTTCCCTCTTGACAAGAAATAGAGAAGAAATAGAAAACGTAGCAAAGCACACCTTCCCCAGTCAGCCAAGGCCAAACAGGATGCAGTTTACCAACAAAGGGAGTGTACTCTCAACAAAGGGAGTGTACTCTCAGTGTCAAACAGGCTCTTGGGGAAGAGTACGGCAGGCAGGTGCTCATGGCAGCCTGGGACAGAAGAAGAGACTGGCTTCTCAGTTATGTTGTTTGATCTTGCTCTTCATTATCCATCCACATGAGGCAAAGAAGTCCCAGACATTTTTTAACTCTGCCATTGATTTAAATCGTGCTCCCTGGAACATTTCACCCGCATATGACTAAGCAATATTAGCTGTTCTTTTCCTCTCCCTTCATCTTTGCTCACTAGAGCTAACACATTCAAAAATAGCTGCAAAGCATACTTGCATGAGGGAAAAATAAGAATAACTGGCTCCTTGCCCCTAAAAAAGAACACAATTTTCTCAAGTGTAGATGCCAAATGACGATGGCCTCATTAGGCAATTGTACTTTACCTGGCATTTTCTCTCAGAGAACTCAGCTGACATTTCAGTTTCCCACCCACCTGCATGGAATTCCCATTGTCCTTTCTCAGAAAATCATAGCAAGATGGAAAGATCTCTCTTCACTATGAAGACAGATAAGGGATCAGCAAATCATCTTCAATCAAAGGAACCTTCGAAAGTCCTTCCAGATTGTCTTGGTGTGGATTCTAAATTTGACCAGAATCTTCTATTCAGCTTGAAGAACAATAAGTAAGAGAACCAAGGAGAAGAGACTTCGCCTTTCCTGTGTATGAAATTACAGCATGAATCTCTAAGTTTTGTGCAGAGACATCCAAATTAGCACAGAATCCCCAGAAGTTCATTTGCACAGAAATGCATACTTGCCTTGGCCAAAAGGCGGGAAAGAGAGAGAGAGAAAGAGAGAGAGAGAGAGAGAGAACATTCTCTTTGCAAAACCTGCAATTGAACGGCTAATTTGGCACCAGATACACAGAGAACAGTCACTCAATAATGCTATTGCCTGGCAAATACAATAACTACAATAACTTGAAGAGCAGCTTGTATATTCCTGGGCTTGATAGATTATTCACCGTTTTCTGTCTGTTTTCAGGTTGCCACTTGAAACAGCATCCTTGGGGCATTTTGCTTTAAAGAACAGAGTCCTTGAGGAAGTCTTTTAACCCTGTAAGATGCTTTAAAATTTCATTGACCTTAAAGGCTTAGGCTCCATGCATCTAATGTAAATGTAGTAGTTGTGCCTTCTGAGATTTAAAACAATCTTCCTTCAGACTAGATAGAAATTCAAGCCATCACCCCTCTATTCCAAATAATAACATTTTGCCTGATACAGTTTGCAGAAGATTCCAAAAGGCATAGAAAGATGCCCATTTTTCTCTTCCCACGAATGCCAGTACACTTCCGGTCTTAACTCAGCACCTGTAGTATTTAGATGTGTTACACAGTATAACTAGAAAAATAGCATCTTCTCATCATGTCTCTTGCAGTGAAGTATGTCTTTGTGGCGTTTCTTGGTCAGAGTGAAATAGGGTGATAAGGAAAAGGGAGCAATTACAAGGCATAATAATGGATCCAGAGAGATAGCTCAGTGGTCTAAAGCGCCTGCTTAGGCAAGCTTAGGCAGGCACAGCGACCTCACAGTTTGATCCCTGGCAGCACCAGCCCTGCCTTCAGGGATGAGCCAGCCACAAAATGAAATAAAATAAAATAAGAGGTATAATAGTGAGCTGAATTGATTTCCACTGGAAATAACAGAGAATTTTTGGCCAATTATAAACTGGGCACAGAAGTTCAGATAGGATGAAAAAAATAAGCAAACAAGCATCATTTGAATAGGGCTGAAAAGGGACTTGCAGTAGGGGGAAGAGATGAGTTCAGGTGAGAGAAGGAAGAACTATAACTGTCATGTTCTTTCGCTGAGAAAGAGAGGCAAGTGGGAAAAACATTTAATAAGCTCTCTCTGTATCAAGAATGATCTAGGGAATCACTCATAATATTGAAATTGCTTTTCAAATATTGTTATTGAATGTCAAGTTGCTGTTCCTGTGAATACCACCCTGTGCTAAGCATGTGCCACTGAGGAGCTCAGCTTTATGTGAATTACGAGGTTTGTCACAGTTTTTCCCTACTCTTCTCTACCAGTTGGAAATGTTCTTCAGTGCATCAGGTCCTTCATTTGTCCCTGTATTGGCTGATTAGACGCTTTCCTTAAAACTTCAGTCTACTGCGTCTGAAAATTGATCAGGACCTAAGAGTAAATTTAATCCATCCTAATGGACTGGATTTTTTAAAAAATGGAGGCGAAAATCTGCGACTTTGAAAGGTTTCACTAATTAACTTTAGGGTTTAGAACTAAAGTTTATAATAGACTATATAAAATAGGCTATCTTCACATTTCAAATGTTGAAGGTATTAACACTCTTCTTCTGTAATAGTTTCACTGAGATGTAATTCATCTATTTAAAATAGAGGACTGGCAAAATAGTTCAGTGGACTAAGCATCTGCTTAAGCAAGTGCAGGGACTGGTGTTTGATCCCTGGCACCACAGACCATGTCAGCCCCACCCCCAGGCACACTGAATGGCCAGTGAGACTAGGTGTGGTGGTGCATGCCTGTAATCCCAGTGCTAGGGAGGCTGAAAACAGGAAGATCACTGAGTCTAAGCTGCATAGTGAGACCCTGTACCAAATACATGATGATGATGATGATGATGATGATAATGATGATGATGATGATATTATTATTATTATTATTATTATTTAATTAAATGCAATGGGACTCAAGGTTTAGCTTAGTTGTAGAGCACTTACTTAACAAGTGTGAGGTCCTGGGCCAGAGCTTTAGCAACAAAGCGTGCGCACAGACACACATACACACACACAGACACACACACACACAGAGTGTATAATTAGTGGCTTTTAGTATATTCACAGAATTATAAAACTATTACCCCACTCAATTTTAGAATACTTTCATAATTCCAAAAAGAAACCCCATATTCTTTATTTGTCTTGTTTCAACTCCTTGACCTTAAGCAACTAATCTGCCTCTGTAAATCTAGTTATTCTGGATTTTTTATACAAATACAATGATAAGAGGTGGTCCTTTGTAAATGACTTCTTTCACTTAGCAAAGCATTTTCATAATTTATTCATGTTATAACATCTATCAACAATTCTTGTATGTTTTTGGCCAACTAATATTCCTTTGAATGGCTACACCACATTTTTGTTTGGTTATTCATCAAATGATTGGCATTTGATTTATTTCCACATTTTTACTGTTTCAATAATTATATGTAATGCTACTATGAATGATCATTGTGAGTGTTTGTATGAACGCCCATTCTCATTTCCATTGGGTGAAAACCTAGCATTGCAATTGAAAAATCATGATAACTCTACATTTAACTTCATAAGGAACTGTCAGATTTTTTTCCAAAGTAAATGTGCCATTTCAAATTTCTATCAGCAGCATCTGAGGACTATAATCTCTCCTCATCCCCACTATCACTTATATTTTTCCTGATTTTTAAATTACAGCCATCCTAGTGTGTATTTCATTGCGATTATGATTTGTATTCCTGAAATGACTCATGGTGCCAAGCATCTTTTCATACACTACTGGCTATTTTTATATCTTTCTTGAACAAATGTCTCCTCAAATCCTCTGCCTGCTTTAAGCTGAGTTCTTTTTTATATATATTTAAACCTTAAGAGCTCTTTATACACCCTAGATAAGACTTTCTGATTCCTCACCTCCACCCCTGCCTCTCAAATTGCTTAGACTTTTGGACTATTTAAGAGGCTATGTATTGGCAAATCAAAAGTCTCAACAATTTATTTGTACCTTCCTTTCTAGGAGTTTTATAGTTGTATATCTTGCATTTAGATCTCTGATCCACTTTGAAATCATGTTTGTTCATACTGTCTGGTAAGCGTCTGACTTCATTTTTTTGTGTCTGGATATCAAATTACCCTAGCATCATTTGTTAAAAAGACTTTTCCCATTAAATGGTCTTGACACTGGTATTAAAAATCAATTGATTATCAGTGTTAGCCTGGAGCACACTGAGAGCCTGCACCTTCCTTGGCCTACTTCTTTGACATCTGCTGCCTCTACACTGCACGGAATCAAACTCAGGACCTTGGCCTTGCCAGGAGGAATTCTAATAAGTGCTTGTTAAATTTAGGATTGTTGTTAAGAACTCTGGCAGACTCTGGGCAGCCTTCAGGATTCTGGTAAGTTTGGACACTCCTTAGCCCCCAGCACACAGGCATGGAGCTTCTGCTGGTGCCACTCCAAACTTTTAAGAACTTAGGAGATAGCAGTAAAACTGTGATAATATTCAGCATACACATGAGCTATTTCTACAATTTGTTTGCATCTACAAATGTTTGTAATGAAAGTTTCTTTTGTAACTGGGAAGGTCTGCAACTGAAATGAAAAGTAACCAAGTAACCCAGATTATCACAGTAAGTCTCTGGGTTTGCATCCACTGATCTCCAGCAATCCTCTGCCTAACTCATTAAAGATCCAAAGCTCCAGCTTGTGATGTAGGGTCTGAGCCAGGCCACTCACTGGTAAGTGTCAAACCTCAGACCAACCATTCAATAAAACTGAAACTCTACGCACCAGTGCTTCTCAAGGCTGTGAGCTCTTTTCACCAGCTTTTTCTCTCTCTATGGAATGTCTTCTTTTATTTTTTTGGAGTGTACTTTTAATTTCAAATAAACATTTGATCTTGCTCCTTCAAAGAAAAAGACCTTAGGAGAACTCTGAGTGACCTGCAGGACACAGGAAAGCTGTGATTTGTGGGCCCCAGGCTGAGCAGGCAAAGAGTTTTCTTGGAGTCATTTAAGAACTTTGGTAGACTCTGGGATGTCTGCAGGACTCTTGCCTGGGTGGTTACTGGGAGCTTCAAAAACGCCAAAACACAGTTGCAAAAGGCAATCTCAATCCTGTAGCCCACCCAGAACAAATCCAGGAGACAAAGACATACAAGAACTTGAAATCACACACCTGCAATCTCTAAAATAATAGCAACTGAAGTAAAGAAGCTAGTACATCAGGCAATAGAAAAAATAAGAGCAGAAATAATCTGTCACATCCAAAAAGAAAGGACAGCAATCACGAAAGAATTGCTCAGCAAAGCTAAAGAAGATGTAGATAGAAAAATAGAGGAGACTAGAAAAATGATGGAAACACTAAATGAACATTACAGGAAAGAAATGGAATGCATGAAACAGATTTAAACAGCTATCCAGAAAATTAAGAATGCCGTCGAAAGCTAGAAAAACCACTTGAATGAAACTAAAGATAGACTTTCATATGTCAAAGACAGTATGGCAGCTAATGAATGTGAAATAAAAGATCTCCTAAAACTAACAAGGAACCAGGATAGAATAATTCAGCAGCTAAAAGACAATGTAAAGAAAAATAATATAAGAGT
>PVKN010014714.1:0-18964 GCA_004027915.1 Capromys pilorides
TAACTTTTTTTTTTTTTTTTGTATTTTAGGGAATGGTCTACAGCGTGTCCAGTGCCTCACTATTAGATCCGACTCACAGTGATCCACCCGTTTACAGGCTCCCAAGAGCTGGGCTTACAGGCGTGCACCATCACAGCCAGTCTCAATTGTGTCTCAGTGAGCCCCAGCTGCAGGGCTGGCACAGCAGGCCCACCCCGCACGGCAGGCCTAGGGATTGAACTCTGGCCTCTGTGCCTGCTTGCAGGCACTTTAATCCACTGAGCTTTTTGGCTGGTCCTTTGATTCTATAATCTTTTGACTGAGTCTTGAACCCTAGACAAGTCCTTCTCTATTGACTGAGTCAGGCTTGAAATTTCCTGAAGTTTAGTTTCAGTGCAAATCAGAGCCCCAGTTCCTAAGCCTGCAGTGCCTGCCAGACATGCCTAGCAGCACTGCGAACACTATGGCTTGAATCACTTTTCAACCTGAGGTTGTTTGATTAGGAGAACTGTTTAAATCCTTATTTCCTTGACAAGGTTGAAACCCAGGGAAGCAACAACACTGAGAGGTAGGACCCATGATCCTCATGCTCTATGTGTACACACTTAAACAATGCAGTGGGCATATGAACCGTGTCCCCTCAGAAGCCTGATAGGTTTGTATTAATGGCAGGGTCTGATTGCATGGAAGTTTATAAGGTCACAAAACCCGTGATCATATATTGATCCCAGCAATGGCAACAGAAAGAGATATTCCTCCTGGGGAAAAAGGCAGTCACTCTAGCTGGAGTCAGCACCTCATAAAAAGGCAGGATAGGCTCTATGTACATTCAGAAGCTCTCCGAAGGTTCTGGACAAAAGAGCTTGAGGACAGGGTGGGTTTTGTTTATCATCTAATAAATGTTAGCCTGCAAACTTTGTTGGGACAGGTGTATCTGAGAGAAGGTCACAGGAAATGGGTTGGCAAGGGATTTGGGCACAAGAACAGTGTCTTTGATGTTAACAAAAATTCCTAGATCTCTGCTACCATCCCCATACAATCGGAGCACTCATGCGAGACCATGAGGCCACTGCCGGTTTGCTGCTGGCATGTTCAACCCTCTGAACTTCCACATGCTTATTATCTTACTTCCACCAAGGTACTTGTGAATCCCATTTAGTACATGTATATCCACTTCCCCATATTCAAATGGCTTCACATCCCCTCTAGGGACAATATTATTCGTTTGGCTGAGTACAACACCCTTCTGAAACCTCTGAGCACAGATACAAATCCCTGAGGGGTTTCAATCAAAGTTCTCTCTCTTGTCAAGTCAGAATCTTAATGATTCAATACCACATTCTAAGAATTGGGCCCAAAGGGAGTTCCTGAGGAGTCTGGATCTCTCAGTTTACCAGCCCAATGGCTGAGACTTTGGGGTCTACCAGAAGCTCCACACTATTAAGACTACACAGACCAGTTTTTCAGTCATTGCTGAAACATGGCTGTCTAGTCATGGTGTAACTGCACATCTGCTCAGCAGTGGTTAATCCTGGAGGAGGCAGCACAAGATGAAGGCAGCAACAGAAGTCATGGCATTGGTCCAGTCGCATGAGCTTTCGCTCGAGTCTCTGGGGCTGTCATGGTGTGGCAATCTCTGACACGGGTAGTTGTGTCATCTTTGGGAGGCTCAGGTATCCACTTCCTTGCTCATGAATGATAAATCCAGAGAGCACAACCTGTAACTTGAAGGGCAGTGGGTGTGGTCAGGATCGCATCATGAGGCCTCTCCCACTTTGGTGGGAGAAGTCCTTCCTTTCATCTCTTAATTAACACTTTTGTTCCCTGGTTCAAAGGAATCAATAGAAGAAGAAATTGTCGCTGCAACACAATCCACTGGGGGTCCTTTAGAGTCTGTTCCAAGGCTTTCATTTGTTGGCATAGGTCCAAAGTCCCCATCTCTGTAGTCTGTGCAAGAGGGGCAGAACTGGGGTAAGCCTCCCAAACGTGATCTAAAACGGAGTCAGCCCATCCCAGGATAGGGTTCAGTGAGACTGCAAAAGGGCCTTTGGAAGCAGAGCTGCCCAGCTTGCCCCAGTTTCTGGGAAGAGTTTAGCTACAGTGATTTTTAGAGTTTGGTTCTGTCTAAACTTGTCCAGAACTCTGTGGCTGATAGGCCACATGCCGCTTCCATTTTAGCCCCAGGGCTTCTGAAAGACATTGGACCACTGAGCCCACAAAACAGATCCATTTTCTGAACTAACCATTATGGCAAGCCTGTACTGGGAAATATCCCACTCCATAAAGGCTTTTACCACCTCTTTCAAAGTTTCAGTCCTCATGGGGATGGCTCCACCCAGCCCAAGTAGGTGCAGATAAGAACCAGCAAATGCTTCATTTCCAGTAGGCTTGATTTCAGTAAAGTCTGCTTCAACATCCTCACATGGCAGGGTTTCCTCTTTCTGAATGCCTGGTTGTTACTGGGAGCAAGAAACTGGATTATGATGAGCACAAACCATGCACCTAGTCGCCACTAAGGTACATAAAATCCCTAGTCTGGAAACAAAGAAATAACAGCCAAACAACTACTATGGCCAGGGCTGGCCAAATAGTTCAGCAAATTAAAGCACCTGCAAGTAGGCACAGGGGCCAGAAGTTCAATCCCTGGGCCTGCTGCACTAGCCCTGCCCCCAGGGCACACTGAGATGACAATTGAGACTGGGCATGGTGGCATACACCTCTAATCCCAGCTCTTGGGAGGCTGTAAACAGGCAGATCACTGCAAGTCTGACTTAGTAGTGAAACACTCAACACCCTGTAGACCCTTCTTTAAAATACCAAAACAAAACAAAAACCAAAAACCTACCATGGCCGTTTTTCTCAAATGGGAGCAGCTCTGTAGCTCCTGTATCACAAAATGTCCCACGGCTTCAGAGAGAAATGCTTCCTGCTGGTAGACCTTGCCATCCATTTTTTTCTGTAGTCGCCTCTGTTTTTGACCACTTTAGTTCTGTTTCTGAATCCCTGGGCTGTTTAGTAGCAAAGGTACGGCAAGAGTCAGTATAAGCATTGACCCGCTTGTCTTTCCCACCTGCAAGCCCCACGTGAGAGAGATTACCTCAACTTTCTGGGTCAGCGTCCTGCAAGGCAAAGCCTCAGGCCTGAGGGCTCACTCCATGGTGACTGACTGCCACTCTTGAACTCCAAACCCCATCAATTACCATGCAGCTCATTCCAAAACCAGGTTCGGATCAGGGGTCTGGAGTGTTGCCTCCTATAGGTCTGTCAGGTTGAGGAGGTTGCCTTGATTGTCTCCACACGGTCGTGTTCAGGCAGATCCAGGTGCGTTGGCAAAAGAACACAGGGATGAGGGCCTGAATAGTTTTACTAGTTAGCTGGGACTTCTCTAGAAGTGTCCATTGGTCCTGGCCAGTCTAGTGCCTGAGAGCCATTTACTACCAGGTCCTCTCAGTAAAGTCTCTACTACATAGGGAACAAACAGCCAATTTTTGTCTCCAAATCATTTTATTTGTCTCTTTTACTAGTATGGTGGTGACCATGGTGGCATGCAGAAAAGAAGGCCACCCAGTCACCACATGACCCAACGTCTTAGATAATATCCTACTAGGTGCTTCAAGGGCCCCAAAGTCTGAGTTAGGGTGCCCTGAGTTAGTGCCCTCCTTTTCATATATGAATCACAAAATGGCTTAATAATATCAGGCAACACCAGACACAGACGCCAGAGCAGGACCACTTAATAACTGTTCCTTTAGAATCTCAAAGGCTATCTGATATTTGGGGTCCCACTCTGGGCGTGGGGGTCATTGTCTCCTTTCAAAGCCTCATAGAAAGGTGTTGCAAAAGCTGCAAAGCTGGAGGTGCAAAGGCAACAGTATCTGCAGTTCCCAGGAACTCCCTCAAATCCTTCTTGGAGAAGAGTTCCTTTAACTCCTGGATGACTCTGGTGTGAGAGGTTGAGGGCAAGGCAGCCCCATGCTTTAATACAAATCCAAAACACTGTACAGTTCATACAGATTTGAGCCTTTCTCTTTGACACTCAATGTCCCTTGCCCTGTAGCAAACCCAACGGTCTTTTTGTTTCTTCTTGACAAAGCTCCCTTTTTCCAGCTTCCAAAAGCAAATTACCAACCTACTGCAACAGAGGTCTCTCGGGGTTTTCCCCACTGAAAGGCACCAAGTCTTTAGCCAAAGCTTTCCAAAATCTTATGGGTGGGTCTTAATTCCCTGAAGGAGGCTTGTCCGTGTTAGTTGACTTTTTTGTCCCCCCTCCGGATCCTCCCATTCAAAAGTGAATAGTTCTTGTGATACAACAGAGGGGGAAGTATCAAATACGGTATCCTTTATGTCTAACACAGTATACCAAGTTGGATAGGTAGGAGTAAACGGAGCAAAGAATAAAGGGTTGGGTGTGGTGGGGTGCAGGGTAACCACCAAGCACTGATGGCTCCCGAGTCTTGAACTGGGTGATATTCATTAGTCCTAGGTTTACAGGTGTATTCTAGGGGGACTGATACTGTCTTAGTATACCTGCCTCGAGCAGCCTCTGAATGTGAGCTTCGATTCCTCTCCTGGTTTCCATAACCACTGGGTAGTGCCTCAGGCAAACTGCCTTTGCATGTGCCACCAAGTCTACTATCTCCAGGGGCACATGAGTTGCCAAACCAGGGGGATTATCCTCTGCTGAAACTTGGGAAAAAGCTGAGTCCCAGAGGGGAGAGTGAGTTGCTGTCTCCAGCATTAGAAACAAGGAAACAATATTCCTCCTGCATGGGGAAAGTAACAGTCAAAACATGAGTCTTTGGGAAGCTTCTCCCACGGTTAAAATAGTTTCCTGAGTCATAAAAATAATTCATGCCCATAGCTTGCAAAGAAGATCTCAGCCCAAGAGGGAAAGGGGACAGTTAAGCACAAGAACAAGAACAAGAGAGTGACTACTTGTTGACCAAGCCAAACCTGTCATGCTCACAAAGAGCATGTGGAAGTCTGGCCAGTCTTCCCTTGAATATGTACTTTCTGACCTAGGAGTGGGGCTATCAGCTGAGTAGCTACTGATAGATCTGCACCAGTATTCTCCAAAAATCGAACAGCCTTTCCCCTACAGCTGCACTTAATGCGGGTTCCCTAGGGCTGAGAGACAGAGACTCATGACCTCACTATTCTGAAACTTCCCCTGAATCTGCCATAAACACTTCCTTTTTCCTCCTCCAGCAGCTTTAGACATTCTTGCTTGAAATGCCTCTTTTCTGCGTGATAGGCACATAGCCCAGGCCTGGGGGAGCACAGCATCCTCCCTGCTGGGGCTGCTCACCTTTCTCCCCTTTGCCTCCAGTCCCCGAAAGCCTCTTTCTTAGGAGCTGCCACCATCACCTCTTTTGGCTCCTGCTTATATTTCCACTCCATTCCCTCTCCATCATGAGACATCTTTTGGGTGACCTCAACCGACATGAATTCATGCCTGCAAATCCTTGTAGTCACTGTAGCTTGTGACATGTTAGGGCCTGACTGAGCAATAAAAGCCACGCTGACAGTGCATGCATCCACAGGTGCCAGTGGGTCCAATGGAGTGCATATTCCATAAGCTGCCAGGAGGCTCTCAAGAAATATGATGGGGTTTTCTGTTGGGCTCCACTACACTTCCACAATCTTGTTCACATTAGTAGGGTGCAAAGCAGCAGTGAGTAGCCCTCTTTTCAATGCCTGATTGCACGCTGCTAATCTTTGTAGCCCTCTGCAGTGTATGACCCCTGCTAGGTGACTCCCGGGGTATAACATGGGCCACTGCCTCTGTCTTGTCCTGTTCAGTTCCCCCAGTGTCTAACCTCACTTGATCCTCAGCTGCCTTCCAAACTCTCTATCTCTCTCTTCGTTAGGAAACAGTTAGCAGTGTCTGCTGACGATCATCCCAAGTAGGGCAGTGAGTTTTAAACACTGAGTCCAGCAAAGTAATCAGAGTCTGAGGCTGCCCTGAAGATGGAGGATTCTGAGTTCCCCAGTCATGTAAGTCGCTAGTGCTGAAGGGAATATACACCAAGGAGGACTGAGGATCTCTTCCCAGTCCCAGTATGGCAGCCTGCCAGAAGGGTAGAACAGGGACCGGGCTCAAGGAAGAGACTTCCTCTTCCAGGGTGGTGGAATCTACCACAGACTCCAGGAAGGAACACTTCCAGCATCAAGGAAGCCAAAAAGCAGGATAAGGTGGCAGTGGATCAGAAAGACCGACACGGGGGTCGTCCTCCTCCGGCACTGAGAGCAAAACCCGGTCTTTGAAGACTGCTCCTTGGTCACCAGAATTCAATCAGGGAACCCACAGACACACATCCTAAGCCACTGGGGTAATAACCAACCCACATGCAGCCAGGAATCTATCTAGGGAAGCTGATCTGGGCGCCCAGGCTTCCTGGTTACAACATCCTGCACTCTACTGGTTACTTGAGGATCAGTTGCTCCCTCTGCTGGACTTCCCACACCAGGAAAAGGCCATTCAAGCTCACACAAAGTGCAAGGATTTCTCAGCTTCATCGTTACCATATAATCACCCTTGAATTTGCCAAAATACTTGACCATGAAGTCCAGGACGTTCACTTGCTGCCTGCCTAGCCCACAACTGCTCGATCTAGAACAAACACTGAACAGTTTACCTTGACAAATCTTCTCTCCCCGGCTCAACCACCAGCACAAGCAAGAGTCCAGGGCTAACGAAGCTCAAGATGATGGCCACATTCATGGTCATGTGAAACAGTCAGGTTGGCTCCAGATCCTGCTGAGTCTCCAGCTGAAGAGCTATGGGAGGCAGGAGGCGTAAGGACAGGGAGGCCACCAGTCTGCCAGACCAGAGAATGGGTTCAGGTGTAATCTGAAAACATGCTGCATGTTGGGAAAACACAGAACAGACAAACAAACACAGCAGTGCCAGGAACTACTAACCATTTGGAATACTTTGAAAAACCAGAACTGACCAAATCTAAACCAAATTCTGAGACAAAACTATGACCAAATTCAGAGGCAAAACTGACCAAATTCTTGGCCATGCCAAGACCAGCTGGCTGCCACATCTGGGAGTCTTGGGCCCACCAAATCATTGACCTGGAGAAAGAAATAAGTCCTTGAATGAGCCCAAAGAAAAAACTAAACTTACAGAATCTTACCCAGGTCAGGATGCGGGGCCTGCTGTTCTGTCTAGCAGCCATAGCATCCTGCCTCATAGTCATCCCAGGCAGCCAGGTGAAATCAGCCCAAGTGCCCTGCCACCCAAAGCCGACGGACAAGGCCAGGAGACACAGCGCCTCCTCAGAGGAGGGTCTTCCCTAAGAGAATCTCACCAGGGCCTCCATATGGTACAGAAGAATCATCAGGAAAGTACACAAAAAGACCGAGAATCAGAACAAATGAGATTTATGTCCAGCCAGAGGATGAAAACTCGACATGACGTCAGGTAATGTGGATAATGATGAATCTTTATTTTCTGGGGTTTTTATACAGTACAGGTTTTCACAGAAACTATATTATAAAATTTGAGGGAATTTTACAAGAGTGCTAGTAGGTTTTGCAGTGCAGCAGAGAAGCAGAAGCAAAAGAAAGGGAGGGAAAGGCCTTTATTGCCGTTGAGGAGGACACAGAGAAGACTGGTCACCAGCTGCGGATGCGCTCCATTGGGATAGGGTGTTTGCACATCATTTATTCAATTTTAGCACTTGAGTATAATTATCCGACTACACCACGGTCAAGGTGCAGAACACATGCATCACAAGGAGACCTTCCTTCACCCTCTGTGGCTACAGCCGCCTTCCTCCTCAAAATCTCACCAATGCGCACAACAACCACTAAGCCCTTCTGCATCTGTAATGCACAGATCAACTCATGAGTACAATCATATCATGTGTCATATTTTGAGATTGGCAATTTTCACTCACAAAATTCCCTTGAATCCAAGTCATCATAATATTGACAATATTCAGTAGTAAGTGTGAGTCACAAACACACTGAGAGGAATTTAAGTTTTTTTAGGTGATCCTATGTCATGAGGCCTCAGTGAGCTCACTAATACTTTGAAGAGCTTGGGGGAGGGATTTTCTTTATATACAGTCATGTCATGGGCGTATAGGGGCAGTTTATTTCCACCTTTTCAAAATGTGTACCTTTCCTTTCTTCTCTTAAGATATCACAATGGCTAGAAGTTTCAGTACTATAGTAAGTAAGAGGGATGGGGGTAGTTGTGCCCAGTCTAGATAGAAAATAGTCCTTCCCCACTAACTCTGATGCTGGTGGTGGTTGTGTTTGTAGATGCTCTTCATGGTCAAATCAAGGAAATTCTTCAATATTACAGCCTCAAAGTCTGTATAGAAGTAGGGTTTTCATCAATCATTCTTTTTAATTGAAGTGGTAAGATCATTAACTTTTTTCTCTTTTCTATTAGTAGGGTGTGTTGAATTGATCAGTTGCAAAGGTTGGACCATCCTTGAATACCTGGAATCAACCCCATTCAGCCATGATATATAATTCTGTTTATATATTACTATATTTCATTTACTAATATTTTATGGTTATTTTTGTGTCTATGGTCACTTGCTATATTGATCCCTTTTATTGGTCCTTTTTAGATGATTTAGTCAAAGTAACTGATTTACAGGAAAGTCATTATGAAATTGTTGCTAAATATTTGAAAATATGGAGTGATAAGAATTCTCATGCATTGCTTGCAAAAATTCAAACTGATACATATATTTTGGAAGACAATTTGGGGGTTTTTGCTACAATTAAACTTGGTTTTGACATATGATCAAGTAACCATGTTATTCGATATTTACCTAAATGAACTGAAAACTTACATTCACACAAAAACCTACACATTGATAGCTACAGCAGCTTTAATTGTATTTTCTGTAATTAGATGCATCCCAGATGTCCTTCAGCAGCTGGATGGCTGCAGAGGTGAGCTGGTGTCTCCAGACCTTGGGCTATTATTAGCACTGAAAAGAAATCAGCTCTCAAGCCATGAAAAGGTACACTCAGGGGTGCTACTAAATGCAAGAAACGGGGCATAAACAGCTGCAAGCTGCGTGAGGTCAGGTCTGTGGTATTTTGGAAAAGGCAATGCTGCTGAGAAAGCAGTGTTCAGGGTGGCAACAGGGTTGGGCAGAGCGAAGGGTGAGGGCAGACAGAGCAGGGCAGTACAGGGGCACTGAAATCAGCCCATGTGACACCATCATAATCCCTACGTGCACATCCACCCAGACCAGTAAAACATAGAGCACCACGCAGCAGCGTCATGTGAACCTCGGGCCGTAGGCGACACTGGCGTGTCAGTGCTGGCCCAACAGTCCCAGCAGAGCTTGGGGCAGGGGCGTGTCTGGGAAACCTCTATGCTCAACTGTGCTAGTAATTCAATTGTTCTAAAAAAACACAGACCATTTTTAAAAATTGATGTTTATGAATATCTATGAGCACTAAATTAAAGCTAAGTTTCAAGAACTCTTTTTCAATATTTTTGAAATTATAAATTCAATTGTGCATAGCTCTGTATGGTATAACCATTTAGGCTGCAAATACTTATCTTTGTTAAGTTGTTATATGTTACTTCATAAAAAATAGGTCCATTTGTTTTAAGGTATTACATTTATGATCATAGAGTTGTTTAAGGTGGTTTGATTTTTAAAATAAAAATGCTTGGTATAGTCTTCTAAAATTTACAGAATGTGGAATTAACTTGCCTGATTTGTGACACTCAGATAGCTTTATCTGTGTGGATGACCTTCAGATAGGTTGCGTTGAAGACTTTCACAATGATCCTTGATAACAGGCCCTGAACCTGGGTCCGTGCGTGTGTGTGTGTGTGTGTGTGTGTGTGTGTGGTGGTACACACCGCTGCTGTGGAGGACACCTGGGCAACTCTCCTCGAAAGAAGAGAAATCAAAAAAAAAGAGCAATCCCCTCCACCTTGGCTGAGCCTGACCCTATTTCCATGGATTACTAGGTACAGAGCTGCTAAGACCTCTCCTTATCCTTTCAAATGGCTTTCAGCCATGCATACTGGTCTAACCAAGGCACTGGTAGTGGTCTTTGAAGATGGCACACGTATTTCCCTGATAACCCACACCTGTTGCTCATTAATATGAGCCAGGTCTAGACAGGGCAAAGAGCCAGGATCCGGCCTCGCGATAGATGCTGTGACTTCCTGGGGCTTGAAAGATTACACATCAGAGCTGAAGCGCCAGACCCCAAAACATTAGGTACTATCTCAGTGGTGTGATGCAAGTCCCGTTTTCTGCACACCCTTCTCTGCATACCGCAGAGGCAGATGCAGGCCTCCCGCCTGGGCCAGCTCACAGCGCTCACCTACTTGCTGCAGTTCTCAGTCCCTCATCCTCAAGCCCCTCCTCCTCCATGACTGAATAAAACCCAGGTGTACTTTCCATCAGGACAGGCAGAAGGTGCCTGGAGAGCCTCTCAGGAAGCAGCAGTATCCCACCGCATGGCTCAAAGAGTAGAAGTATAAACTCCTTCTAAAGACTGTTGAGAAAAGAGCCCAGGGCACCCTGCTCAGTGGGGACAGGACCTGCTTCTCTGTCTTCAGCCATTCGGAACCTCGGAGGCCAGCACAGCTGTGACCCAGGGGGTGGCTGCTGGTTTCACTGTGGTAGATGATGGTGTTGTCTCTGTGACACTGGCTTTGTAGATATGCAGAGCGGCCCTGTGGTGGGATGCTGGAGGCTTCCACACAGACTTAAAAGGAATGACGGGGAGTTTCATCTTGGGTTGCAGGCACCTAGTCCCTGCCAGTAGCCCCCAAACAGGTGATTTTGAGGCTATGAAACTGCAGTGGAGACTCCAGGAAGTTGCAAATACCAGGAATGTGAAATATCTGCAGAGAAAAGCCATAGCAAGAACCAGAGCCAGCCCGAGACAGAAGCAGTGAAGACTGCAGCCAGGGATGCTGTACAGCTGGAGCTGCCCAAGCCCTCGGGAGTCACCTCACACCAGCTTGTGCCCTGAATGCCAGACAGAGAGCTCCATGGTTTAATGTCTGTCCTGCAGGGTCTTGGGCCTGCTTAGTTCCCTTTCTCCATGTAATTTTACTTCTTCGTTTTGATACAAGAGTGCTCTTAGAAGACATAACTTGCTTTTCTAATTTTACAGGGGTTGACAACTACAAGTTTGCCTAGAGTCTTAAAGGAGGCACTTGGATTTTTGTGCAATGTTAGAACCGTTGAACCTTTGGGGAATGTGCATTTTTGGTTGTATCAATTATAGTTACATCATGTTAGGAGAATTAAAGCCTTGGTATTGTCTTTGTTTAGAAATTAAGCATGGTCTGTAGAGTTACATTTGGGTGCCATGAAGTTGGCAAGGGACAAATTTGTCACGATTATTCTCGATTGTCAACCTGGATGGCTTGAGAGACACCTGAGAGAGCAGCAATGCACACTCCTACGTATATCTGGGTGAGGGACAGGGCCATGAGCTTGGGGTTGTTCACAGTTCCTGCCTCTTCCTCTCTGGCGTTTCCCCACTTCCCTTCTCTCTAGAGGCCTGTAGTTGAATAGCTCCTCTCTCCTAGGTCCTTCTGCCATGATACTTCCGGCTTGCAGCCAGCCTACCACGAATTTAAATCTCTGCAGCCTGAACCAAAATAACTCTTTTCTCCTTGAAGTTCTCTGTGCCAGACATTTCATCCTGGTGATGTGGAGCTGATTAATGCACAGGGACACTGACAGGTACCTCTCTGGCAGGAGATGTTTGTAGTAGTCGAAGTTGGGCGCAAGGGCATAGAGCTAGATGCTAAAACTGTACTTGTGTTCAATTTGGGCATAAACCTACATTTTCTCTAAAGAACAAAAACAAATTTTAATTGCTTTAACAAATAATTCAGTAAAATCATCTTTGCCTGAAGAATTCCTTTTGGGTAAAGGGATTTTTGAATTATTAATTCAATTATTCATGGCTGTAGATCATCATCACTATACATTTGCCTACATTATATCTGTTAAATTTTCATTCATGAAAATTCAGTCCACATTTTAAGTTAATGAATATATGATTATGAAGTTGTTTGTAGTTCTTTGGCTTTTCAAAATTTATTTCCTAGAGCTTATTGTGATTTATTATCTTTCCTTTGTAATTTTTCTTTACTTTTCAGTTTCATGGTTTACAGCTTTGCAAGTTCCTGCCATATAAAGTTTTATGATGTAACTAAATTTTTCTGTGGCATAAAACATAAGAAAGTATCCGTTCTTATTGGAGTACACATGCATAACTTGCATTTTACCTGCTCCTTCTACACCTCGTACTTGTATACATGACCGGTATATCATTTTAAAGACCTTTCTATGGACCTTGCTCATCAACATGGCAAGCAGCTCAGTCTGCCATATATGTGAGCTGATACACAGGGTCCTTTTCTTCCTCATTCATTGCAGCCCAAAGCAATCTCTGATAGATACTGTAAGACACAAGCCTGGGGCATATCTCTGAACCAAAGTTCATTGTCTTTGGTGCACAAAAATAATGTCAAATTGCTTGTAAAATATTGAAATATTAAAAATAACATAAAAATTGTGACTTTCAAATTTGACTGATTTAATCATCACATACTTAATATGTACACCAATTACCACCACAAGTCTGTACACCACAAATTTATAAAATTCAAATAATAATTGATGCAAAATTTTAAATTAGGAAAGCTAACATCGGGCTATGCATATAGCTCAGCAGAACAGTGCCTTCCTAGCAATCACAAGGTCATGAGTTTGATTCCAAGTCCAAAAACAAAAAAAGAAAATCTAAAATCAAATGCTTGGCTTTACAACACAATAGCCACCTCAACATGCAGATATGCAATACAAAGTGATAGCATAATAACAATCAAAGCATAAAATCCCAGAAGCATAAAAGAAATTGAAAGATCACAACTCAAACAAGATACAGACCAAATATTGACTGCTGCATGCAGAAGACCACAAAGCAGCATGGCTCTGGGCTGAGGTGGAGCTAGTTGGACTGTAACTACCAGCATCAGTGGGCTACCTACACTAAACATACTTTAATTAAAATAAAATTGATGCAGTATTTCAGTCTCACTATATTTCAAGAGCTCCACATGGACTGGAGGCACTGCAGTAGGCAATTCAAAGACAGGCCTTATCCACTTTCCCTGGAAATTCCACAGTGCTGTACCAAGAGTCTGTGCTAAAGAGTTGGGTGTCTTTTTTAAAATACACAAAGAAACAATCCCATGACCCACGTTGTGCCAGTACATGGCTTATTTTTGGAGAATGTGCTCTGTGTAGCTAAGAAGAATGTGTATTCTGAAGTTGTTGGGTGGAACGCTCTGTAAAGGTCTACTAAATCCACTTCTTCACAAACTGGTTTAGTTCTGTTACTTCTTTGTTGATTTTTTCCTAGTTGATCTATTTCTTTCTATCAGTGGAGTTTTAAAGGCCCCCAGTAAATTATGTTATGTTCCTTTTATTTCTCTTGTCTATTAAAATTTGTCTTATATAGTTAGATGCTCTTACACTGGGTGCATGTATGTTTATGATTGTTATCTTTTCCTCTTGCAGTTTTCCCCTAATGAGTGTATAATGACCTTCTTTATCTCTTAATCACTCTGGGTTTAAAGCTGATATTGCCAGCAACCAGAATAGCTACCCCTGCTTTTTCCTGGGTTCCTGACACACAGAGTTTTGTGCACTTTGAGCTCTCTTGAACTTTGATGTCTTCAAGATTTCTACCTACTTTCTCTTCCAGATTTAGTGTCTCTGTTTTAATATTTAGATGTCTGATCCACTTTGATTTTAGTGCATGGTGATAGATATGGGTCTAACTGTCAGCTTCAGCATGTGAAAAGCCAGTTTTTCCAGCACCACTTATAAAAGAAGCTATCTTCCTTCTAGGAATATGTTTGGTTCCTTTGTCAAAGATAGGATAGATGAGTATGTTTGTAGTTGTATCTGCATCCTCTAATCTGTTCTACTGATCCTCAGATTTGTTTTCTTGCCAGTACTGTGCTGATTTTATCACAGTAGTTTTGCAGTATAATTTCAAGTTGGGGATTGTGAGGCTCCCTACCTTGCTTTTGTTGCCCAGGACTGCTTTCACCATTCTAGTCTCTTCAAGTTTCAGATGAATTTTAGGAGTGTTTTCTCTAGATCTGTGAGGTATGTTAATGGTATTTTGGTAGGGATTGCATTTAATCTGTATAAAAATTTGGGATGACCATTTTCATAATGTTTATTCTTCCGATCCCTTCAAGAGCAAGGGATAGATGTCTATTTTCTGAATCTTCTATCTCTTTTTTCAGAGAACTATAAACTTCAAGATAAAGATCCTTGACACCCTTTATTAGGTTGAGTCCTATGTGTTTCTTTTTAAGGGGAGGATGCCATTGTGAAGTTGACATAGTTAGCAACCAGAATAGCCAACCCTGCTCTTTTCTGGGTTCCTGTCACACAGAGTATTGTTTTCTATTCTTTGACTTCTAGTATATGAACTTCTTTTTGAGTAAAATGTGTTTCTTGTATAAATCATATTATTGTATTTTGTTTCTTGATCTAGTCTGCCAGTCTTTTGATTGGTAAATTGAGGCCATTTACATGGATGGTTATAATTGATATATACTGGTTTATCTTTGTTGTATTATTTTCCTGTTGGTGGTTCCCATATTTTCCCTTCTGTTTGTTTGCCTTGCTTGATGGTTCTTTTCTGTTGTTGTTTTTGGAGTTCTGTTCATTTTTACCTCTTTCTAAAATATCTTTCAGTACTCTTTTTAGGGTTGGTTTGGTGGTCATGAAAGTCTTCAGTTGTTCTTTGTTGTGGAAGTATCTTATTTGTCTTATTTGACAGTATTTCAGGGTATATCAATCTGGGTTGTCTTCTCTTTTTTTGCTATTATTTCTACAAATAGTCTTTTTATGTCATTTTCGTTGAGTCCTGCTTTTTGGTTGACACCTATCAGTCTTCTATTGTTTTTCTTTGCATAATCATGCAACTCTTGAATTGTTATTTCCTAATTCCCTGGTACTTTTAAGAGATCTGTCTTTCCCCAAACACTAGCTGCAATCCTGTCTTCAAGGTTTGAAAGTCTACCTTCAGTTTCATTCAAGCAGTTTTGCCATCTTTCAATGGAATTTTAAATTTTCCATATATCTCTTTGAATCTCTTTCATGCATTGTAATTCTTTCCTATATTGTTCATTCAGTGTATGCATCATTTTTATGCTCCTTTATTTTATTATCTGTGTCTTCTTTAGATATGTTGATCAATTCTTGCATTATGGCTGTCAATTTTTTAACCTGAGAAATTATTTCTGTTCTTATTTCTTCTATAGCCTGATAGAGCTATTTCTTTACTTTATCATTTCAGAAATTTTAGTTGTATGAGTTTTAATTTCTTCTGTGTCAATGTCTCCTGAACTTGTTCATAGTGAACCTGAGGTTTGAGATTATATTTTTATCCTTTGTTTAGACATTTTCTATTTCAAAAATAAGTTTACTTTATTTTCTGTGATGATACTTGTTAGTTTTGGCTATAAGCGGCTATATCACTAGTATCAAAGCCTCTATAGGAATAATGTACAATTTAGGAATATGTTCTTTGTCTAGGAGATTCTTGGTTTCTGTCTGTCCCAAGATCCCACTTTCCCAACTGATTGACAGTGAGATGTTGGTTTCTGTCTGCTCAGTCCCCAGTCTTTTAGTGTAGGGTTATGGTAAGGTTGTTACCCTCAGAGCTTTCCAATATTGTTATGCAAGGGACAACAACTGATTGCAACAGATATGGCATTGCAGCTACAGTAGCACAATTATCAATAAACACAATTTAGAAAGTGACACACTGTGGTAGCTATTGATTTTGTACTGTGGGCCATAGAAGCAAAGTCTTCAGTTTTATAACAGAACGAATTATAAAGTAGGAGTTTATATTCAAAGTATTTTCTCTTTTTGAATAGTAATATTTACCCTGTGCAATTGCATTTTGAGTGTTCAACTTTTGATTTTTACAGAAACTCACAGTAAAATGTTTGTCTTATTCTCAGAGGAAAACTTTGAACCTGGAGCTATCAGCAATCCTGAACTATTAAGCCAATGGCAACTCTTGGACATGGACCAAATACATTTTGCATAATGAGATGTTCATAAGTCTTTTATAGTTCAGAGCTAGAAGCTGTGGTTTAGATTTGAAATTTCCCCATAACAGTCTCCTATTCGAAGGTGGGACTTCAGAACACGACTAGATCATGGAAGTGTCATGAATTGATTAGCCCATGAATGAGGTCATTGTTGACAGTGGTATTTAAAGTTAGATCGCTGATACATGACAAGTGAAGGTGTGTTCTCGTCTCCAACTTCTCCTGCTTTTTTCTGTTTCCTCAATAATATGACATGAACAACTTTCTTTTGCCAGCCCCTCCACCTTCCTCGTCTCTGCTTTGGGGTCAGCTGACCATGGACTGATCCCAAAGAAACTACACTGAGGTTTCATGTAAAGCCAGTGAGAATGGTTATTGTCAAGAAAACAGTATAACAAAGCCAGGAGAGGATACAGTGAGGATAAGTAACTCCACTACATTGTTGGTAGGACTGTAAATTAGCACAACCACTATGGAAATTCCTAAAGAAACTAAAATGTGATCCAGCTACACCAATCCTGACCATGCACACAAGGAACTGGTGTTGGCATACAATAGATATGCATGAGTATCCATGAGTATCACAGTATTATTTAACAAGAACAGCATAGGACCAGCCTAGGTGCCCATCAACAGATGAATGGATAACAAAAACATAGTACACATACACTAAGCAATATTAATCAGCCATAAGAGAGAATGTGAACATGCCATCTGCAGGAAAATGGAGATGATCATGTTAGGCAGAATAAGCTAGACTTGACAGGATAAGTGTCCCATATTTTCTTTCATATGTGAAATCCAGGAAGGAAAATAAAAAGGAAGTCATTAGGGAAGGAGAACAGGGATGGGAGAGGAGAGGTAACAGAGCGTAATGGGGAGAGTGAACAGACTCAAGGTGCACTCCATGCATATATGAAAATGTCACACTGACACCCATGATTCTGTACAAGTCATCTGCACCAATAATTATAGTAAAAATTTAGCTCACTGACTTTCAATTCCTGTGAAAGTGTGCCTGAATCAATGAGTTATGAGGAGTGAAGAAATACTCAGCCTCATTATTCTGAAGTCTTCAACCTGGGGCTGATTTGTTCCATTGCTTTGGTGCTTGTAGAGAAGCAGTTCACCACAGTTAGTCATGGAAGGAAAGAAGCTGTGCATCCCACAATGTCCAGGGAGGAAAAGGAAGAGCACAAAGATGCTGAGGCTCACGAAACACGCGGGAGGCTACAGTCCAGAGATCTCACTTTCTCCCCACTGATTCCCCCTATCAGAGGCCCCTGGACTCCCAACAGTACCACAACCGGTGACCAAGCCTTGAACATTTAATATTTGAAAGACAATGAACAAAAACATGCCATTCACAAAAAGTAAATTGTGCATTCCCAGAGAAAAGTATGTGTTATTTGCCAAAGTAAGGCCAGTGCTCCAACTGTAGGACTCAAGCCAAGGAAAATACCAGCAGAGGCACAGGATATGCATTGACCACACCCCGGCTCAGGATGCAGTGATCACGCTGGGGTATTTGTCTGTAGCAAGGTGCAGAAGCAATTGACACTTTGCACATATGGAAGAACACAGGTCCAGCACTCCAATCTATCCAGTAAGCAGAACATCACCCATGAAAAACTGGCAAATGAAAATGCTGCAGATGGCCTGCCAAGCTGACCTCCACCTCCTCCAGACCCAGCCCAGGCTGGCTTGTTTGTGGGGTTCACTCTCATGGGCTGCAGCAGGAAGAAGCTAAAAACAGCAGCCAGACCCAAGAGGAGCACATCTGGACAAGTTCAGACTTAGTAGACCCAGACCCAGTAAGCTGAGAAACTGTGCTGGACCCAGATCTATGGGAGTGTCTTCTCTCTTTTTCTCTTGATCTACAGAGGGGGCAACAGGTAACCTGGTGAACTACCTGCCTAGAAGACCACAGATACATCCACAAGAGGTAATCAGACAGGACACTGGTAACCAGCCACGCCATGTGACCAGATAGGGAGGCTCCAGCCCCCAGCCTGGTCCATCTCGCGAACTCCACCCACCATTGGGACTGGCCCGGGGTAACCAAGTAAAGATGCTCCCAGCCTGGCATCCAATGTCCATTCAATGGAGCTCTGACTTTACCCACACCTATGACCCATGGGGCCTCGTGGCAGCCAACCAATCAAGCTTCAACCAGCAGCCAGGTATGACTGGAGGGGAACAAGGTTGGTGGATCTGGACCCAAACTCCCTTAGGTGCTAATGACATAACTTCACCAAAGTGCAGAGACCACTGCTATATAAAATGACAAAGAAAAGGAGTAAGATGCGATCTCAGGTCCCGAGCCCACCTGGAACTAGTACAGGAGACACTACCATGGAAGAAAATGAGAACCATGCAGCTGAAACCTCTGAATCAGGAGCATGTGAGGTAGACAGACAAGTGCAGAAATGTATAGAGCAACGCAGATCAGAGATAGCATCTGAAGTAAAAAAAGAAATGCATGAATTAATAGAATCTGAAGTGGAAAAATAACTCAGAAATGTATAGAGGAAACCAGAACAGAAATAACCTCTGAAGAAAAAAAAATATCTAAATTAATAGCATCTAAAGTAGGGGAACAACTGCAGAAAGGTAAGTACGAGAGCTGAGCAGAAATAATATCTGAACTAGAGAGAGAAAGGATAACTGTAATGAAAGACTTAAGTAATATTAAAGAAGACACTGATAAAAAATGAGAGGAGAATAGAAAACTGATGGATTCCCTGACTGAGCAATATAAAAAAGAAATAGATCGCATGAAACAGTTTCAAAGAGATATACAAGAAAATAAAATCTACATCACAAGCTGGAAAAACCATATGAATGAAAACGAAGATA
>PVKN010014715.1:0-18945 GCA_004027915.1 Capromys pilorides
TATTTCAAGATTTCAAGCTGCTGCTAAGCTTGTTCGAATGCTGAAAGCAAGTTTTTCAGAAGAAAAATACGGGGAGAAATTATTTTAAATACTAAATTTGAGGAATTTTGTCTAATCGATCTAGATGCTCTACAGGAATTTTACATAATTAAAACTTTCCAAGTGCTATGAGGTAAATAATTAATCGATGACATTTTCCTATAATGTAAATTGAAACTACTAACTTATTTATTTGTATTTGTATTTTTAGTTTTTTTTAGGAAAGGGTCTATATGGTATTCAGGGTCTCACTACTAGATCAGATTTGGAGTGATCCGCCTGTTTACAGCCTCCCAAGAATTGGGATTACAGACTCAAGCCACCACGCCCAGTCTCAATTGCACTCTCAGCGCACCTGGGAGGTGGGGCTGAGCTGGCAGGCCCCTGCGCCTGTTTGCAGGTTCTTTAACCTGCTGAACTATTTGGCCGGCTGAGACCTCTTACTTAAAAACCTAATTACATAATTGTGTTTATAGAACTGAACTTGCTTCCTATATGTTTTGAGGATGAGAAGATGTCTACATGCCGAAGAATTCTGACTGCGTTTTTATGTTCACTTACCTTCAGCATCCTGAGCCCCTGTGTGTGCGTGTGTGTGTGTGTTGCATATTTTTTTTCCTAACACCCAGAAAAGTTATATACTATTCGGAAAGAAGACATCTTTATTTAAACCAGTCATAATTTAAAAAAAGAACAAAAAGTCAAAATAATGGCGATTTTTTTCTCCAAGTGATGTATAGCAGTAGGTCAGGGTTTTGTCTGCCTAAGGAGAACCTCCCACAGGTATTCCTGCTACTGTGACAGCCATCTTTCTATATTCCATGTATTCACTCATGTGGACGTAGCCAGAGTTTTCTTCCACTCTAACTAAATTGCTATTTTCAACTTTTCTGGCCAACTAAGTTTGACTAATGCTTTTATTTTTATTTTTTTATTTTTGACTAATGTTTATATCATATACTGTTACAATAGCTTAATTTCCTTTATGTTTTAAAAGACACCCAGTGATAAAGGGTCCTTTTGCAATTCCAAGGGAATACCTTTGTTCAAATTGTTCTTAGATATTACAGAACTGGCCTGAGTGAGTTTACGAAATTTAACTTATTGGTGCATTTATATGCACACACAAGTATTCACTAGGGCATGATAAAGGAGCCTAGTGTGTAGCAGAGCTAGGTCCTCCACGGTATCGCAGGACAACTCACTTCAGTCATCTAAATCTTCAACCATCATATGACTGGATATGAAGCATTTGGTATTCACGTTGGTATTTTCTATTTTGCTAGAGTAACTTCTATTGCACTATATTACCAATAAAATTTCCTTACATGGACTTTAGTTTTATTTTGGGTTTGACTCAGATACAGATAAACCTAGAATCTTACTTTTTTCCCTGGGATGAACAGTATCTTCCCTCACCCCCAAATGAAACTGAAAATCCCAAGATAGATGTGAGTTGTATCTTTTTCGGAGACAACTATGGCCCCTCCTCACATCACAAGAGTTTCTGTTTAGTTCACAGATTTACTTTTGATATTTTCTCTTACATCATTCACGTTGTCTTTTGTGCCAGATTTTACACCCTTCGTGGTTTGCTTCTCTTGAAAACATCCCCCGACCCCAGGCTGCGCACCTGCTGCCCCTCCCCGCGGTTCTGCTCAGGCTATGCCCTGGCTTCCCTGCGAATGACATTTTTTTCTTAAAGGTCCAACTTTCTAGTGATGACTTCAGATATAGTTCTTGACTGAGGCTCAGCATAAGTGAACTTGAGTTCATATTTTTTTCTGTTTAGCAGCCTTTTTGTCTGGATTCCGTGTTTCTGCTAATGACTTCCTTGTAGTTCCTTCCGGTCATTTAGTCAGGTTGGGCTGTGGGGTGGGGTGAGGTCATCAATTTCTTGATCGCCTTCTTTTCTTTTTGAATCACCTTATGCTGTTCTATTACTAAACCCTACCGATTTTTTCCCTTTATTCTGTGTATTGGACCTTGGTCTTCATCTACCACTTTTATATGGTTCTCTTCCAACTTTCTCATTACAACAAAGCTCTCATTTTGGAGGAGAGACATTCTCCGTGGAAGCCACTTGGGTTGCTTCGGATATTGAGCCTCTGTCCTCATCCCACTGTCTACTGTCCTGTAAGAGTGAGACCAACGGATGGAAATGTCTGAAGGACTCCATTTAAGTGACACACACCACTTTGGTAACGTACAATCATGGTCTAGCAATGGGAAGTGTTTGCTATGAGGGGTTAAAAAGAGCCTGGCTGTCACTTACTTGAGGGGGAACCAGAAGAGAGCTTTCACAGCGCAAGTACATTTGGCAGAGAATATACTTATCAATTTTACTTAATAAAATTATAAATACTTAATTACAATTTTTTCTTCAATCTTTTATGTATTTATTCATTTGGTACAGGGTCGATGACATTTTCCTATACTGTGCAGCTCGGACTTGTAATGACCTTCCTGTCTGGGTCTTCCCATTCTGGGATTATAGGAGTGTGCCACTACACCCCCTCCCCCCATTTCGGTGGCCAGCACAGTACAGGGCTGGCACTGCATGTGGTACTGGGGATCAAACCTGGGTCCTTGCACTTGCAGGCAGACACTTAGGCTGCTGAGCTATCTCCCCAGCCCTAAACATTTAATTTCGTACTATACTAAGTAGTAGTACATAATATAAGAAAATAAAGATATTGTTTGAATTGTAAGGGTAAGATCTGTTATTTCATGGAAGGTTCTTTTTCAAGTGGACTGCCTAGAATTATGTCCCTGGTTCTTAGGAATGTGATTGTGATGGGATTTATAATGCTCCTTATCTTTCTAAATCTTACACATTATTTTCTTCATAATTTATTGCATGCGTAATAGTAAGGAGGAAAAATTTTATGAAGAAATAAAATCTTGCACAATCCCAAAACTGTCATATATCATCTGCATTACAATTTTCTTGATTTAAGCCAGGCATGGTGATGCATGCCTGTAATCCCAGCACTTGGGAGGCTGAGGCAGGAGGATCAGTGTAAGTTCAAGACCAGCCTGGGCTACAAAAGTGAGCGCAAGGCCAGCCTGAACTGCATAGCGAGATCCTGTCTCAAAAAAAGAGAGAGAGAGAGGGACAAAAAAATTCCTTGGTTTATAAAGTGTAAAATTAAAATAATTCTGTTAAAATTAATAGTTTGGTATTTGGGGCATGATAAACACCCAGCAAATGGAACTTGAATGAAGAGTCTAGCATGTATGCCTCCTGCACATTTTTCTGGCTGTCCCTCTATGGAAATTCTTTCTTTACTGCTTGTCATGATTGAAGCCTTCTTTGAACCACCCCATAGAATTCATTGTATACTTTGTACACCTGGCATGAATAATATGAGGCCTATATTATATACTTATCAAAGTCTAAACAAATCAAGATGTAATTATTTCCTGTGTACTACCCAAAGGTATATGTTTCTTGACAATAGGGGTGGTGCCATACACTTCTCTTTTTATGAGGTGAAGAAATAGTAATTCCTCAGGAGATATTTTTAAAAATTGAATGGTAAGACGGGCAGTCTGTTAGTCTTCTCTCATTACTGAAACAAATACCTGACACCCAAAATGAAAGAAAAGAAGGTTTATTTAGCTCACAGTTAGTGGAGATGTCAGTCCATACTCAGCTGGCTCCAAAGCAAATGGCAGCAGTTTATGGCAACAGAAAACAACGAAGAGCAGAGGAGGAGCAGCTGCACAACTATGGAGCCTCTCTCTCTTCCCTCCAGGACGACAGCCAGAGGCTGCTGTGAAAATCCAAGCTCCTCTAAAGCGGCATGGCTCTGATGATTACGATCCTCCGCAGACATCAATGGGAATCTTTTCTTAACCCCTTTACGTACTCCTTAAGTGCTAAGTCACCCTAGGGTGTGAAGTCACTGAGCTGATCCAGCGAAGCTTCTGACCTCTCAAGTTGACACAATGTATCAACCACCACACAGGTCTTCATAAATAAGTGGGTGGGTTAAGTTGAAGAAGACATTTTGATCAGAACTCTGGGAGAAAGAGAAGCTGGCGTTGTGCAGACCTGCTGCTGGCTTTGTCCTTCACAGTGTGGGTCAGAGTAAAGGTCACTGGTGTGAATCCAGGCACACTGCTCAGCTGTTCCTCTTCTCTGTGACCAATGAGTTCTTCATGGATCTAACCTACCACAGCGGAAGCGTGAGTCTTAGCTATTTTTGTTCTACATTGGAGCAGATAGCACTCACCATTGTTACGAATTTCTCATCAGGAGAGCTTTCTAGTGACCAATACTGGTGTCTTGATGGGAAAGGCAAGATCCCCACATCCTAAATCTGTGGATTACATTACCATAATAGTTGTTTTCTTTCCAAAATTTTATAAGAATGCTTACCAGGAGGTATTGGAAAGAAGAGACTTAAAGGAGCATCACAAGCGCATCAAGGAGCAATTGTGACAACACAATTGCTACTACTGAATTATAGCATCTTCTGATGACATAGAAGCTTTCAGTGCTGGACTCCTCAGTTCTTTATTTTTTGGTATTGAGCCCCCCCACACCTTGCTTTTTCTTCAGACAGAATCTCACTATGCAAGAAACCTAGATGCTCTCACTGAGAAGCCTAGGCTTGCCTTGAACTCCAGGTGATCCCGCTGCTTCGGCCCCCTGAGTACTGGGATTACAGGCACGGGCCCTCATAACTGGCTTCAGTTCTGAGTGTAGAAGATTGTGCAGTTTCCTGAGCAGACTTTCTTTTGCATTTATAAGCCAATGCAGTGTCTCACAGGTCAGTATGCATAAATGTTTCTTCAGTACCAAACTGGGGTTAGATTACATTTTTTCCTCCCATTGGCACCAAGTATATACGGCTCTACACATCCTCTAATCAACAGGATTACCTTATCAATATGTAAACTTAGGGCAAAAGAACTTATACATAGATCAAACTTTGATAGCAAACTTTTGAGGTGTTTGCAGCTTTGCTGTGAGTATTTGTGTCCACCCAGAGTCTATGTGGCCCTAGGCAAGAATCAGTGTGTTAGAGCACGTGCATTTTCTGTTCTCACTGAGAACAGCAGCTCCTGGTTGTTACACTTTCTACTGCTTCCCAAGGATGGCAGTGAATTTTGTATTCTTCAAATTGGAAAATAATTGTTAGTTTCCATTACCAAATTGATGCTAATAGTCTTTATTAAGTGTGACCTCCTTGACAAATATGGTGACCACTAATTGCTCCTACATACATTAGTGAAATACATATGACCTTTAAATAAATTTATGCAGATTTTACTAGCATACTAACAATGAGGGTTAATGAACATTGAATGAACTTTGAAATAAGAGGCTCTGAAGATTTTTTGATACTAGTGAACTTTTAAAATATGATTAGTTTTATAGATGGAAGTATTTTAGATAAGTTGTTCTCAAATTTATTTTATTTTATTTCACTTTATGTATTGGATACAGGGTCTCACTACACAGTTTGGATTCATAGTGATCCCTCTGTTTTCAGCCTTCCCAACTCTGGGATTTCAGGCATTTGCGCCACCACGCCCAGACTCAGTGGCTGGCTCAGTGTGCCCTCAGGGTGGGGCTAATGCAGCATGGGGGACTGGGGATCAAGCCCTCGTCTCTAAGCTTGCCAAAGCAAGCACTTAATCTGCTGAGCTATTTCACAGGCCCTCCAATTTATTTTTAATTTTAATTTTTTCAAATTTATATATATATATATTAGGGAAGGGTCCACAGGGTGTTCAGGGTCTCACTACTAGGTCAGACTCATAGTGATCTGCCTGTTTACAGCCTCCCAAGAGCTGGGATTACAGGCACACACCACCATGTCCAGTCTCAATTGCCATCTCAGCGTGCCCCGGGAGCAGGGCCAGTATGCAGGCCTAGGGATCAAACCCTGGCTCATGCTTGCAGACACTGTAATCCATTGAGCTATTTGGCCAGTCCTCAAATTTATTTTTTAAAGCAACAAAGGTTTCTTGCTGAACTTTCTTATAGACGTGAATACAGACAGAAGGCAATATTAAAGCTATTTTGGTGGACAGAAGAAAGCTTCAGTTCCACCATTCTATCTGTAGCCCCTGTGCACATAGCAGCCCCTAAACCTTGCAGTCAGGTTGGAGAGTTCTCATAACATGCTTAGGGAATAAGCATGTTTGATCCCATTATGATGTCTCCCCTTTTTTCTCATCAGCATACTTGTTGTGTATTGATTGTACTACTTAATGGGTTTCACTGTGCCATATATATATATATATATATATATATATATATATATATATATTTATCACACCTTAATCATTTTTGTTATGACTTGTATCTAGTCGCCACAAAACCTCAAGCAGACATGGGCGGGGGACTTCTAGAGTCTGAGATTAACTCATGATCCACTGGGATTATGTGTGATCCAATGGGATTATAAATTTTAGTACTGCTGGGATTATGGGTCTGAGTGCTATGCCCAACCTGGGACAGAGAGCCTGAATGCAATGTAAGAGGGACAGAGAGACAGACTCTCTGTTGCCATTGTTGCTGTTCCATCGCCATGAACTGCTGCTCTCTGCAATGTACCACTCTGCCTTGGATCCATCTGAGTATGGACTCAAACCTCCAGTAACTGTGAGCTAAAGAAACCTTTCCTTCCATCATTTTGGGTGTTGGGTATTTGTCCCAGCAATAACAGAAGAGTAATAGACAATTTTGATAAAAGATTTGCTATAATTTTATAAAAAAACAAAAGTGGTACTCCTGTGGTAGTCAATTCAAAGGGGGAAAATGTAAATGTGATGAAATAAAGCCATGACTGTGAACAAATTGTTTGGACTATGTTAATCCTGGTTCCTTCCTCTGTAAAAAGAGAGGCTTCTGGGCTGGGAAGATAGCTCAGCGAACTCAATATATATATTAAGGAGGCGGCCTTAAATCAGTGTTTCCAAAATTTGCTGGATCTGAAGGTTTATCTGGAAGGCTTGGAAAAGGCAGGGTTCAGTTCCTACCCTTCTTGAATGTGAAAGGCCTGATTTACTTTGCATAATTAAGTCTGGGGGATTAAATAAATTTGGAGCCATATTGGCTTAGACACTCTTCACTTTCAAAATTTACCTTTTTATTTTTCCATTTGTTTCCTCTGTTTCTTCCCTAACCTTTTTGACTATTAATCCTGATTTATCAATTTCATTGGATTGGGAAAATCCCAGTAGACTAATGAAGCACACTCCTGGGTGTGTGTCTGGTTGAGTCATGGAGCTGTACTGTACACTACACGGTCTCAGACTACTGCTCTGCCTCCAGGCTCCCATGAACTGAACACCTCTATTCCTCCACATCCCTCTGCCTTGATGTTTCTGCCTCAGAGCCAGCCCATCATGAGCTGAAACCACGACCCAAAGCACTCTCCTTTAACTTATAGTTGTGGTGTTTAGTCCCAGCAATGGGAGAATGACCCACATACCTCTGCTATAAAAGAGTAAAGCAACTCTGAAAAGCAAAAAATTGAGCATGAATTTCATGATGGAATACTGCAGTTATCCTAAGGAGTTTCACTCCAAGACAACTCGAGCAAACAGATGTCAGCAATCTCTTAGAATGGAGCAGAAGCTAGGAAGCATTTGGAACACTACATTTGAGGTTTAGAAAGCTACTAAAGCATTTCACGAGTGGGTGGAATGTGTCCTGAATGATGACAGGTGTAGTATTGCACCTATCTGGTTATCACTCCGGGAGTCTAAAGGGCATCATATGATTATAAACATCTGCATCTCAACAGCTTAGCAGCTCATTCTCTCACATGCACTTTCAAGGTCTGGGAGTTCCTGGGCCTGGGTGGCATTTCTGACATGCTCATGTGTCAGTTTGTTGGGGATTTAATAAGAGGTGATCTCATCTTCTACTGCTCTGATTCTCCCCAAATGCTCTCTGCTTGTACAAGGCTGTCCATCACAAGAATGTGATATGAGACAACTGTGCTATTCCCAATTACCTCAGAGTTCCTATGCCAAATCACAGGACTATGTGAGGTGAGAGATACCATTATGATACCATGTCTTTTACTGTCTTACACAGTCTTAGTTACTTTTCTCACTGCTGAGAGAAAATACTCAAAAATACAATGTCAAAGAGAGAAAGGTTTACTTAGCTCACAGTTTGTAGAGGTTTCAGTCCATAATCAGCTGTCTTCAAGACAAGGCAGAGAGGCAACAGTTCATGGCAGCAGAAGACAGCAAAAGCAACAAGAGGAGAGAGAAGAGATGCCTCTATATTATCTTGTGTGGAGGTGACTGGGATTAGATCAGTGCCAATCCACTCCGTAGACTGATCCAGTAATCATCCACCCTCAGTTCCAGCACCCTTAATCCCAGCATTGAACTATAAATAATCACACATTCTACACTCAGCCACCTCCAACAAAACTCTGTCTATAACTAGATAGGGCTTTTGGGGGGCCTGTAGCCATAAATCATAACATTTCAACCCTGGTCACTCAAAGATTCATGCACAACCCTTCATGCAAAAATGAATTTTGTTCATCTCCAATAGTGGCCAAAGTTGTAACAGTTTCAGAACTGCTGAAAAGTCCAAGCCAACAGTCTCCTCTAATATTTAAGAGAAACACTTAATTCTGAGTACCTCTACAAATGAATCCATGAAAGTGAAACACTTCTAACACTCAATGGTGCCAGATGAACATTTTCATTCCAAAAGTTACAAACAAGAATGGGACCAAAACAAGTCAAAAAATCGAGCAGTAAAATCATTACATCCTGTGGTTCCATGTGCATCATCTGAGGAATGCCAAGACATAAACTCTAAAGGGCTTCAATGGCTCCAACCTTACAGTGCTTCTAGTGGTTACAGCTCCCATAGCTTCTCTCTTGGGCCTGCTCTGCTCTCTCCCTGCAGTTTTCCTCAGATGACTCACATTCCTGGCTTCTGTGAACTTTTGCACCTTTGACTTCACACTCACATCTTCACAGGCTGCCCTTTCTGGGCACACTGCCTGGCCTCCCAGGCCTTGTGAAATCTGGATGGAAACTGTTCTGATCCCACAACTCTCCCATTCTTCATGTGCCTAAAACCAGCACGATGTGATGATGCCAAAATCTGCCGCTAGCAATCAGGCTTCCTTCTCTACTGGCTATAGAGGTCAAATGTCTAGATAACTGAGCACTCTGAATCTAATCCTAAGGAAAAAATTCTCTATGTTGCCACCATTCTGGAACATGATGTGCTGGGGTTTTCTCAGAGCAAAGTCTTTCACTTTTGCAATTTTGAGGCTGCAAAATGAGGTGTTGTTACTCTTTGTGGTGCTCTGAGGTAATGGCTTCTATTCTCTTGTTCCTTCTCAGAAGTCAAGATCTCTATCTTTTCAGTCCACAGCTTTGCTAGAGCATTTTTTTCTGGCCAAATATTTTAAAATCATTCTGTTGATCTCTATGCTTGATTCTCAACATAGATCTAAAAGTCTCCAGCAGCAGCTGACAATATTTTACTGCCTTGAAATTTCTTCTGCCAGATTAATAGTCTCCTTCTCTTAATCTTAGTCTCAGGCAAAGTCTCTGGACAGAAACAAAACGTAGACAAACTTTTTGCCAAGCCATAACACACATCATCTGGAGTCCAAGAATCAATGCAGTGCTTCTCACCCGAAACCTCCTGAACCTGGTTTTTACTGGCTTTATGGTCTTCTGAACTCTGACCAGAATCTGTCATACAGAACAGCATTTCAACTCTATTTTTTTTTAGCTGGAATCTCCCAAACCATTCCAAACTCTTCCCGTAAGCCTTTCCAATAGACTCCTGAACTACTTGGTCAGGTATAGTCACAGCAATGACCCCATTTCTCTGGTAACAAATTCTGTCTTAGTGTACTTTTCTCTCATTACTAAGACAAAATACCCAATGCCCAAAGTTAAGGAAGTAAATATTTATTTAGCTCAGTTTGTAGAGGTTTTAGTCCTCTAATTGACTGGCTCCAAGGCAGGGTGGCACATGTCAGAGAGGCAACAGTTCAGGACAGAGGAAGACAACAAAATCAGTGTGAGCCAAAGCGAGTCAAACTACTTTTAGAATCTTTTATCATATTCAGATTTCCTGGGATTTAGGTGGTGCAAATCTAATTAGTGGACTGATCCAGCAACAACCCACCCTTAATCCCAGTATGAAGCATAAATCAGTCCCAAACTCTGGCTTTGGACAATCTCAGACAATGCCCCATATAGAAGTGCAGAGGCTTTGGGCGGGAGCATCTAGACACAAACTGTGACAGCATCTGTACGCAATATTCCTTCTCCTTAAGTCCCAAACAAAAGTGCTCAGACTACTAACTTGCAAATCTCAGGGCTGTCCATTTTGCCCACATATTTGGATCTCAATTTGGCCTCATGGTGAGATAGCCACTATGTATAGTCATGTGGATTGGGCTGATTTGAAAACTCAGTCCCAGAGCAGACCAATTAATGAATTAATATACCCCACAGGAAGTGTCTTGAGGCTTGCTTAAGGACTTTATTCTTTTCAACATTTTTTTTTTTTTTTTTTTTTTTTTTTTACTACTGAATGAGTTTGAGGACAGAGCTGCCAAGTTAATCACACTTGTAGATGACCAAAGCTGGGAGGGACAGAAAATCCAGTGGATGGCAAAATTAGAAAAAAAAAGGCACTGAGAGATTAGATAAATCTAATTAGAAAGGCAAATTTTAGTAGGAATAAAAATCAAAACTCCACATAGGCCTAAACACACCTGCACAGATATGGGTATAGTGCTGATGTTTGCATCTATTTTACCAAGGAATACTTTTATCAAATGCAATTTGACCAGAATTTTCATTTATAAGAAAAAAAAGTCGCTGGCTTCTGAGCTCGGCTCTGGAGGGTGTCCGGGCACCATGTCCGGCCGCGAAGGTGGCAAGAAGAAGCCCCTGAAACAGCCCAAGAAACAAAGCAAGGAGATGGACGAGGAAGATAGAGCATTCAAACAGAAGCAAAAGGAGGAGCAGAAGAAACTTGAGGAGCTAAAAACGAAGGCTGCGGGAAAGGGCCCCTAGCCACAGGCGGAATTAAGAAATCTGGCAAAAAATAAACGGTTCTTGTGTGTACAATGATGGTAACCCTGGATTCCATGCCTATTCAAATATTTGAATGCCCTGCCGTAACATCTCTTGACACCTAATAACTACAATCAAGTATGTTCTTGGAGTCTGTTGTACATTTAAGAATAAAATTTTATAAAAAAAAAAACAAAAAACATGGTCTGGCTGATATAGGAGTGGAGGAACTGGGGAATCCCCTCCCTTCTACTCTTTTTCTCTCTCCATGGCCCCTAAAGTTATTCTTTGGAGCATACTTAAAAATTCTTGGGGTTCAAGTTAGTGGATCAAGGTACTGTGTGCAGAAGAAGATTGAACATGGTTAAGAAGTATCATAGGTGGAAAGATCAGATCAATTTTAGTTCAAGGCAGAGTCATTATGAATGGCGTGATATGCTCATTTCCACAAAATAGTGGTTGTATTTAAAATGAAGTAGTGGACATAGAACAGTGAGACTACAGGATGCACATCTGCAGGGTAAGCGACACAGGCACCCTTTGTCCTTATAAAACTGTGGTGGTCTGAAAACTACACCTTGGCTCTTGTTTTCCATTGCCACTTCATCACTCTGTCACCTGTACTTTCCCTATGGTCACATTTCCTTTGCAATGGCTGAACACTCTGTCACAGTGCAAATATATGATCATTTACATTACCATTCTGTCACTGCTGGGAGAATGGTCAGTGCTTCTGCCCGTGGCCACACAAGCTCTGTCCTATTTCAGTGCAGTGACCCTGCTCTTGGAAACTAGAATGACTACAAAAAGCTTTCCTCTTACTTGTTCTCATAGGCCTGCAGATCAAACCTCACACACATACCCTGCAATGGATCTACAACTGAGTGATAGCCCCAGTCCTCTAAATTCTTTTCTCATTCTTTTCCTTTAGGAGTTCTTGCCATTCAGACCTCTAAGATGCCTTCTTTGAGAGGACATCTGCCAACAGGAATGGCTGGGAAACACTATGCAATAAAAAATAGTATTTCATGTAGGACTTTTCTTGCAATGTCAGGGTGCTGTGTTTTCTCCTTGATCTATCTGTGTTAGAAGAGTAGCTAAGCATGGCAGCATATACCTGAAATTCCAGAGGCTGAAGCAGGAGGGTTACAAACTTGAGCAGAGTTTGGTCAAGTTAGAAGCATAGCAAAACGCTATCTCAAGGTAAAAAAAAAAAAATGGAAGAGCTGGGTATGTAGCTCAGTGTGAAGGCCTTGGGTTCGATTCCTGGTACTGCAAACCAAACAAATGAACAAAACCAAAACCAAAGAATGGAGCAGTCATAGAACTCCTCTCACTCACAGCTCACAGTGTGAGCTCCTACAACCCACAAACTGGGAACAGAGTTTCACTCACAGACTAACAAGTAGCTTCTATTTCATCATTCAGCTCTGAACTTGCTTAGTGCTGTTTCCTCCTCACAAAAGTAGGTGATTTAGATGAACTATTGAAAGGCTCCCTTCAACCTTAATGTCTCACTTTTTTATGTAGTTTCCAGTTAGGAGAGAATGTATTATTATTTTTGCAGTGAGGGTGGTGATACCTAGCACATCATCTTAGAATCACATTCATTCATTCATTCTGTGTTTTCAAGATGTTTTTGAATTGGTTTTCAAAAATGTTCCTGTACTACTTTAAGGACTTCCACAGAGTCAAAAAAGTTTGTATAATGCTAAGTCGTTACTTGGTGTTTCCATTTTTATTTTCTTGTGTGGTGCTGAGTATTAGAAGTTTATTGTTGTTTGCCGACACCACACAAAAAGTATCTTTTAGGAAGCTATCATTTTCAAGATTTGGTATAGATGCTAAGAAATGATTCACGGTTCTCTGAAAGCAACAAACTGTTCCTTTTGCCAGATGTATATCATTAGGAGGTCAAATTTTCTTTAATAGCAGACTGGAAAAAAACCTAGGTATGAAAACTAGTTTTAATTTCTAATATAATGTTGTATTTTAATAAAATGATTTGCACAGTAAATGCTGTTTTTATAATACCACAGTGACATAAATAACTTTAAAAATAAGATATTTAGGATCCTAGATGAAAAAGCTTGAGAATGGATGTTTAAAAGAGGCGAATGTCCTTTGGGACAGTGCTGCCACTCCTCCCTGAGCCGCCCCACTTTCCTGCCCTCATTTGTGCATATGAAGGCGCATCCGGAAGGGCCTCTACCTGAAAGTAATGCTCTGTGAATTTCTCTGTTTGATTCTTTGGGAGCCATGACATGATTCTTCTTCATGGAAATTTTTGCCTAAATTTGATTTCCATTTAGGGCATTCTTAAAGCAATTTACTCAAGAATCAAATGCCCAAATAATTGTGAGGTCACAAAAGAATGAAAGTGACATGTTGGGAGGGGATGGAGAAGATGATGAGAGGCTTAAGACAAGAGTGAGGGCATTATGGGAACTTTAGGATTCAGGAAAAAGAGATGGCTCTCACAGCCATCCTTTTGTATTCCCAAAATGAAGATGCAGGCAGGACAGGCATCATGTACACACGGTGTGGGAAGACTTCTACAGGAAAGCAGAATTAAGTTTTCTTCAGATGACTCTATTTATTTTTGAATGACTTGAAGTTGCACTGTTGTCATCCTCTCCCAGGTACTGGTGACTGAACCCATAACTTTGGCACTGAGTTCCCGTCCCCAGCTGAATTTATATTATATTTTTAGTCACTAAATTCCTAAGGCTGGGCTTGGCTTAGTAATCCTCCTGCATTCATCCTCAGGGTACTGGGATTACAGGTATATGCCCCATGGTTGGCTTCATGTTGTTCCTTACTTCTGAAAACAAGCCAGAATCTTATGAAAGTTTTGTGATGTATTCCAATGAAGTCCCTATTTTTGATGGCTGCAGCAGAACCCACAGGTGAAAGCTACATGCCTCCAAGTCTCTAATTCACCTGGAAATAACTCATTAGTTAGACTACTACACTCTTCTCTCTCTCAAAAGTGATTCTTAACTTGAATATTCACAACGTAGGAATCAGAGACAGGAGAGAGTATACCAAGAATGACAAGGTTCACACTTGTACATAATTCCCTAATAAAATAGCAGATGGTTCCTGGCCTATTGAGCTCCAGATCCTGCCCAACAGGATCTCTTTAGAAGCAGTTCTATCTGTTCTATCAGTTTTCGTGTGAAAGTACGCATCGCCTAGGTAAGGAAGACTGAGACTGGTTTTGACCCCTGCTAGAGAACAGGCAGCATTTGAAGGGACACAGTAGCTTTTCATCAGTGCCACAGGCATAATTCAGGCCCCTTCATTCCCAATCAGGTCACCAGTAATGAGATCCGGGAAACTCTCCCCAGGGTTAGTCCCTAATATTAGAGTCAGGCTCAGTGCAATTTGGGCTCATCAGATGCAGCATATGAAAAGAGAAGGCGACAGCCAAAATTTTAAGCAAATGCTGGACTAGTTGCGTGAGGGATACCTTGAAGCAAGGTTAGAAGTAGTATAAGGTTACTATAACACACAATCGTACGAAAATAGTCCAGCTGTTATTATTTCCACGCATGAATTTCCAGGGAGCCACATACGATATAGAATAGAACTCATTTATCACACATTCATTTATCCATGCAGTCACTCATCTATGTGAGTTTATTATATTCCAGGTCCTCTCACTCTATCTTTTCATCATATTTGAATAACAAAAATTCAAACTTGGCTGAATCTTATGGATTTTCTACATGACCGTGTGATCCTCTTAGACAAAGTTGCACCAAAAGTTAGATTACTGTTGTGTTCATAGAATTAATCTTAGTGTTTTCCAAAATATCCTATTTTTCTGATTAAATGAACCCATCATCCTCTGCAATAGCTCTTTAGATCTCAAATCTCTTGCACCATCTTCTTTAAGATACTACCTACACTTTCTAAGAAGACCATCTGGTTTATTTCCCAGAAGACCCTTCAGATGAGAACTATCTTGACCTCTTGCACCAAGCCCCATCAAGATTAACCTTTTCTTTCTTCCTGCCAGGTAAAGGAGGTCTACCTGTCTCTAAAATCCTCCCACCCGTAGGCCTCATGCTCTAATGTTTTCTGGAAATGTACCCCAGCATCCACCTTCTATTTTTATGTCAGTTGACCTACTGATTGTCCCTAAGCCTACTTCCCAGCCCCTATTCCAAGGGATGGGACATTTATCCATTATGCAGTCAGAGCCCTAAAATCATCTTTGATAGTTTTATTTCTAATACCCAGTTGTTCCTCGTGGTTTGCAAATTTTGACCTCTTTTTCAGATCCACCTGCCCCTGTCGCCATTTCTGGGGTCCAGGTTGGTTCTTTTCCATTTCTGGACTACAACAGAAACTTTTAACTTCTTTTACCAACTTGGCTAATTCATTTTCCATGTTAAGATCTGTTCAGACCAGACTGCTACTCACATTATTATCCAGCACCACCCTACTCCTTCCACTTTAAACGTTTCTCCAATTGCTTGTCATTATTTCACAAAGCTGACTGATTTTAGTTTAGGATGGAAAGCCTGTCTTTCATGCTGCTTCTGGCTTCCTAAGCTCTGGTCTCCTTGGCCATGTCCTTCAGCAAAGGCCTTTGCACATGCCATTCCATCAGTCTATAAAGCACTTTGGTTCTGCTTTGCCTGTTAAGCCCACCCTTCTTTTCCGGCATAAATGACAGTTTTTCAGAAGCATGTCTCAGACAATATCAATTCTCCATTAGAAGGTTTCAAGTGTCTTTTCTTTATATAACATATGACAGCTGCCATTTTATATTTAGTCATGAGATTACTTAATATTGTCTCTGTCATCACTGGCCTAGAAATTCACTGGGACAGGGACTGCTGCTGCTTTTGCGTTGTATTCCTAACACAGTGCCAGTCAGGAAATGGGCACACCATAAATATTTATTGAGTGGATGTGCATTGAATAAATGTTTAGGGAGCTATTTTAGATGCTCTAGGGCACTGGTTCCCAAACCTTCACATCTACATCACCTGGAGGCTTGTCGAAGTACAGATTTGGAACCTCAACACCAGAATTTCTGATTCAGTGTATCTTGAGTGTCATGTAAAAATTTATATTTCTAACAAGTTCTAAGCTAATGTGCATATGGTTAATCTATGAATCACAATTTGAGAACTGCTGCTTTAGGGAATGTAATGCATGATTATAATATTATTATCATGAAGAAATTTCTAATTTTATTCTTGGCATAAATACTAGATAAGAGAAATCTGAGTAAAAAATATACTATTCAAATATTATAGGAGTCATAAATAGAAAATATATCTTATCTACATTTGATGTACACAATCGATTGCTATACCAATTATGCGACCAATAATTTCTATTAGTGTTTATGGTAAAGAAAGATCATTTCAAATGGAAATGCTTATAAAACAGTTTCAAGGGCTGGGGATGCACTTTAGCAGTAAAGCGTTTTGCCGATATATACAAACTCCTGGGTTTAATCTCTAGCACTCATCCACCACTCCCCAAATATTTCACATGATATAAAGTAGATCTTATAGGACTTTTAAGGGTTAATGGGTTGACTTCTTAGAGAAGAGTAAACTCCAAAAATACGTGAAAGAAGGGCGGTTAAAACAATAGCAGTGGAGAGAGGAAACAGTATACCCAGAGATAAAGAAAATGAATAAGAGAAAGAGATGATTGAGCTGGAATTTAGGATTCTTATGAAAGAAAAAAATGGAGGGTCAGTGAGATAGCTCAGTAGACTAAATGCGTGCTTAGGCAAGCGTGGGGGCCAGGGCTCGATTTCTGGCACCATATGCCACGCTGGCCCTGCACCTGGACCCACTGGGCCAGCCACCAAATCCGGGTGTGGTGGTGCATGCCTGTAATCTCAGCATTGAGGAGGCTGTAAACAAGAGCATCACTACAAGTCCTATGTGCTTAGCGAGACCCTGTAGCAAATACGTTAAAATAAGAGAAAAATGTAAAAATGGCAAGAAATGGAGACAAGAGAGGGAATCTTTGTAAAGTAAAAGCAGTAACATAAGATGGGCTTGTTGTACGCGGGTGTGGGGCCAAATTATGTCCATCGTGCTTTTACTCCCCATCCACTACCTTCCTCATTTATAGAGGAACGACAGTCCTGGGGAAGCTGAAGTCCTCTGAAAACCAAAGGCCAGCAGGGCTTCCAAGTAGCATTTGCTCCATATTTATTTGTGTGATCTCCAGTAGGATGCCCACGGAGCCTACTAGTTGCATTAAAATGTCAAAAACTTGTAGTGATTCATTTTGGGTGACAAAAGCAAGTCCTGATATAAGTCACTAAGACTTGACTTTTTTTTTTTTTTCACAAAAGTTGGAACAATGTCTTAGTTGCCTAAATAGATTCCACAGTTATCATATCAACTTGTATTCAGAAATAAATTACAAAGCACTCAGAGCTGCTGCCAACTGTACACAGCTGGAGACACCCAACCTCAGACCCAGAAGCCCCATGCTTTTGCGCTGAGGGACTTTCACGTGCACACACTCCAGGTCAGTGTCAAACCTGACACAGCCCAGTTGTCGTCAGTGTTCACTTCCAGCAGAGAGCATTGGTACAGCTTCTGAACTTTTATTCAGGAGACACTCTGGGCTTTAGAATGGCTGACTTTATCAACAGAATTGTTAAGTATCGTGACATATAGTTACGGATCACTTCCTTTGTGTAAGGAGCAATCAGTAGGAAGGTGCACGTGTGCTCGTGGGAATGATTTCAAGATATGGGAACGCGGAGAGTGGGACAGAGCGGGTGTTTGCTACAAGTGTAGGTTCCCAAGGAGGTAAGAAGGGTTGGAGCTGAAAGCTGCAGTGGAGTACAGCCGCAGTTTATCTGCAAAGACGGGAAAGAGGCAGAGCACACAGCACAGGTGCAAGGGGGCTGGGCAAGCATGGCGTGGAAGCTCCCGGGGATTCTCTGCTCACTATTTCAACGTTTCAGCATAAAAGGAAGCAAGCAGGCAGGTAAGTGAGAGCTTAGGGATAGAAGCAGCATTGGATGCAAAAGAAGCTGTGAAGCAATGATCCAGACTCCTGGGAGTGCACGGGCCTGGACGTGACCTCCGAGCTCCCTACTGGCCTGAAAGAATGGTCACTCTCTAAGGTTATGGTCATGGATTTAAATAGAGCCCAGCCTACCTCCAGTCACAATTGGCAGATAGGTAGGGGTGGGTTAGGCAGGGAGCTGGAGCTTTGCCAAGCAAAGAAGCCAGAGAGGAAGGAAAAGGGAGTCCAACGAGGGAAGGTGTGAGCAAAAGAGCAATTATCATGATGGACTGAGAGAGCTGAACCTTTAGGGGAGAGGGTGATGGTGGGAGGGACTGCAGACCTTAAAAAGGAAGTAGGATCAACAGGTAGGGTTGCCTGAGTCAGCAAAATATTATTGGAGCCGTGGTACCAGAGGAAGCAAGATTCAGTAAGAAGTTGAGGCCAGAGAGTTAGAGTCTTAAAATGGAGATTGGATCCTATGCGTCCTCAGTCCTCAAATCCAGTTTAATAGAGGTCTTTGACTAACACATTTGATTGACAAGTAAAATCTGTGAGTATATGTTATAAGGTCTAAAAGCGTCCCCACAGCTATATGCTGCTATTTCCTCAAACATAGCCAGGTTAACACAAATGATAATATATTCTTAAGAGTTAATTAATAATAAAACGCCAAGTCTGGCTGTCATTTTAAGGAGTCCTAGTCCAGATTCCCTCTTCAGTCTTTCACCAACTCTGAACAACTAGTGAATATTGTGATGAGGTGCCCATTGACTCCAGAGCTCTTTATCAGGTAATATTGATTTTGTAAAACACTTGCATATAGGTTAAAGCCTATATGATTTT
>PVKN010014716.1:0-18991 GCA_004027915.1 Capromys pilorides
TCCATCCATCCATCCATCCATCCATGCATCCATGCATTCATAGAACCATCTATCCATCTGTGCATCCATCCACTCACCCATCCTGCAACTTTCCACCCATCTGTCCATACCTACAAACAACCACCCTCCCATCAGACCACCGTCTGTCCCTCCATCTCTGAGCACCTACTGTACTGAAAGAAGGCTGCAAGCTGTTGGGAAAACCAAGATGTGTCAGAGAAACCCAGAAGAGGCGATGTGTGCAAACCACAGGAACGCAGTGCAGACTCTGCAGCCTTTCTTTGGGGAGGTGCACATAGGACTTGTGGAGGGAAGGAACGGGCTAAGTCCCTCGATTGTGCTGCACTGCCAGAGAGGGAAGGGTATAGAGCACAGGGACAGGGACAGCCTCAACCTGAAGCCTTCTTTAGTTGGACACACGCACGTGCACACACACACACACACACACACACACACATACATACAAGTGCACAGGAGCAGATAACACCCACAAGCACACACACACACACACACATCCCTGAACTGTGGGGTGGGAAGGCAAGGTCAGGGGGCCAGGAACTGACAGCAGAAATGTGGGGGTTTGATCTTCAGCAGGCAACAGAGGGACATCTGGAGGACAACCTTACCCTTAGCCACCTGTCCTCAACCCAGCCCAGGAAGGGGCAGCTTCTGCTTAAGGGGACCGAGGTCCAGTTCTCCAGAAGTCCCCGATATGCAGTCAAATAAGTCAGAGTTGCTCACAGAAATGCCCAATCCCCGAGATCCTGCCTATGTTCAAGAGGAAATGTCCTTGTGTTCTAGAGAGGTGACGTCTTCCTGCTGAAAGGGGCTCCATTTGTGAGGGGACACGGGGAAGACCATTAAACCTTGTCACGAAGAAACTTCCAGGAAGGGGTGAGCCGCCCCCTGTCCTTTCCCGATAGAACCAGGACAAGCAGTCAGGCAGCCTCCCTCCCAGGTCTGCCGCCTGCCATCCAGTGGCCCCAGACGCCCAGGACTCTGGCTGGGAAGATGAGGACGCGTCTTCTCCCCAGCCTTCCTGCCCACCCATCTCACTCTCCAGGTGATCTGGGGAATGCCCAAGAGACGAAGCCCTTCCAGGCCCAGGACTGAGCCCCTGGCTCTGCAGGCAGGACAAGCCATCGGCCCGACAGACCCTGAGGATGTGGCGAGAGACAGCTCCGCAGCCAAAACCTTCACAGACCACATGTGAGGGGGAGGCAGGAATCCAGGGGCTCAGCGGGGGCACTCATGGGTCCCCAGGAGCCCAGGCTGCTGTTGGCCTACAGTGGCCCATGGAGGACGCAATGCCAGCACGCCTGAGACGTGCCATCCGCCCTCCGCTTGCTGTCTTGTTCCGAGGAAGTCTTGCCTACCAGACTCACCACCAACAAGCAGGGGACCCCAGCGCCCAACGCTCTAAGCAGCTGGCCCCAAAGGGCCGCATGAACCCCTAAGGAGAACAAACCAGACTGTTCTGAGAAAGTTCCATTGTGGATACATGTGCGACTTAAGCTAGTCTCGATTTTCAACATGAGGGAGCCATTGTGTCTATTTTATATATAAAATATTATTAGTATTAAAAAACAATAGAGGCTAGGGAGCTAGCTCCATGGTCTAAGCACCTGCCTGACAAGCACAAAGACCAGAGTTCGATCCCCAGTATCACATATTGTGCCAGCCAGCTCATTCCAGGCACGCTGTGCGGGTCACCAAAACCTGGCGTGGTGGCGCACACCTGTAATCCCAGTGCTGGGGAGGCTGAGACAGGAGGATCACTACTAGTCCAAGCTGCATGGTGAGACCTTATATCAAATAAATAAATAAAAATTAATATGATATTATATAATATAATGTATTATATATTAATAATATATTAATATATAATATAATTAACAAATATATATATATATATATATATATATATATATATATATATATATATATATATAGTGTGTGTGTGTGTGTGTGTGTGTCTGTGTTTGAGGCCAGGTCTCGCTATACAGTTCATGCCGGCCCTCAACTCACACTGTAGCCCAGGCTGGCTTCAAAGTCCCAACGATCCTCCTGCCTCAGCCTCCTGAGTGTTGGAATTACAGGTGTGCACCACCACACCCAGCTACTTATTTGTAAAGACTGTTTTTAGAGCAGTTCCAGGTCCATAGTTCAGCTGAGAGGAAGGACCGGGGACATCACAGATGCTGTCCACAGTGCACAGCCACCCCGGGGAGACACCCCAGCCCCGGAAGCAAGCCTGTCAGGGCCTGGAGCCGCAGCTGAGGATGCATGCCTGTGGATCAAACACAGAGCCCACGAGAGCAGCCAACCTGGTCGTCCTGCTAAAGAACCCACTCCATGTGACCAAGAAGCACAAGTCACAGGAGCACGGAACCACGCTGCCGGACAGCCAGCGCAGGCTGCTGCTGGATGTGCTCCTCAGCAGGCACTCACAGGTGCCATCCATAGGACAAGACATGGGCACAGTGAGGACAGAGGCCTCCAACATGTACAAGGAGGCCAGGACAACACCACGGCTTTCTGCACCCAAGGCCAGAGTAGAGCTACGGGTCTTGCTAGGTGTGTGTGGGTGTGGGCCCCTTCCCTAGGAAGGGTAGGTGGGTGAGATGCCACCCCTCTCCTCTTGCACCCAAACAGCGGCAGGCATCTCCCCACCAGGCGGAGAAACTCTCCAGTGCCACCTGCTGTCACCAGCTCTCCTGCCCTGGAGGATCTAGGAGCAACAGGCCACACCACGCCTCTTCTCCTTCTAGTTGTGTGTGTCCGAAGTCTTACCCCAGCGACGGAGCCATTGCCTAATGCAAAATCGTTCTGACAAACCCTCTGCGAGCACTCCAACCACAGGGTCACAAAAGCATGCACAGACTGCAACCACTTTGTAATGAGATATGCATCATAAACGCAAATGAATACAGAGCTGATGAGAACGTAGCGAGCGGGGTAAGGAAGGGATAGAAAGGCGCGCGATAAAGGCGCACGCAGCTCCTCGCACACGACGCACCCTCAGGCTTTTACCCGTCCCCTGCTTCCTCCCCTCCCCCACTCTTGGTCCATTCCCCTTCTCTCCGTCCCCACTCTTGGTCCACCCTTCTTCTCCCCTCGCCCGCCTCTGGTGACCTTCCCATTCTCAAAAGACCCACCTCCTTGTTTCCTAATATGCATCTTTTATTTTGCTTCAAAATCCTCGTCTAAGAGACACCCTGTGATCTTTAAGTTCCTGTGTTCGATTTATTTCATTTGATAACATCGTCTCAAGGTGCACGCATTTACCCACAAACAACTCAGGTTTATCTTTCTGTATTTCGAATAAAAATAAAAATTTAACAGAAGTACAGAGAGGATGGAAATTTAACTTCCGGGATCTGAGGAGCGCTTCCCAGCACTCGGGGTTGAACTGGAGCTGCATGGCTCTCTGGCCCCAGGTGGAGAGCCCGGAACCCCAGCCAGGGGCAGGGGCAGGGAGGGCCCGGGAGCGTGCAGCGCTCGGCCTAGGGAGGCGCCAGAGCTTGCTGGGACCTTTCGGGGGGCAGTGACAAGCGTGGGGACCACAGACACGACCTGATCTGCACTACAGGGCTGACTGGCTGGAAGGGGCGACCCCTAAGGGGGGCCCAGGTCAGGGGTCTCACAGAGCCCGGGACTCAACAGAGACAGCAGAGAGGTGGTGGGATGAGTGTGGGCGACAAGGGGTGCTGGATGCGTGACACAGGGGCAGCAGGGTTGGCGGGTCGCGACCCAGGAGCTGAACAGGGAGGGACCCCCAGGGAGGGAGCCTCGTGGGGTAACTGACTGCACCCGGCTTCAGTCATGGTGACTGAGGAAGAGGCACACAGCCCTAGGCTCAGAGACCCGCCCAGGAACAGGCTGCCGGGAACGGTAGGCGGGTGAGAGGCGAAGTATGGGAAGGAGGAAAGTGGGGCGCAGTGCCCCCTGCTGGCCGGAGGCCACGCATGCTGGGGCCCCAGCCCAGAGCCTGGGAAGAAAGGGAGAGTGGCGGGCGGGGCGAGGGCTCCCCAGAAACAGCACCACGCCCTGGAGGCCGGCTAACGTGCCCTCGCGGCTTGCACTTGGTGTGACGCCAGTGTCCCCTGCGCCACACTGCAACACGAGCGCTGCCAGGCTCTGTAGACAGCCCACCAGGGGCTCAGCGCAGCTCCCTCGGTGCCTGGGGCCACCAGGTTAGGAGCAAGGAGGAGGTCCTGAAGTCACATGCCCTGGACCATTCAGAGTGAGGTTGTCAGACACCCTTGAATAATGACAAAGGTAACGACAGTGTCACTGGTGCCGTCTTTCTCGTCTTAAGAATCTAAGTAGGCTGAGGCAGGTGGATCACAGGTTCAAGCCCGGCCTGGGCACCTTAGTGATTCAGGCAAAACCCTGTCTCAAAAGTTAAAGAAAGGGAGGAGCTGAGGATGCAGCTCAGTGCTACCAGCCAGTCTATTTCTAAAATACCAAGCTATTCACCGAAGTCACCGCACCTAAATCGATTTCACTGAGCAGTCTCTTTCCAAATGACTTGGGTAAAATCAGCTATTTTTGAAATTTTACACATCAATCCTCCTATATTCAGAAAAAATACAAACACTGTAAAGGGTTGGAAAGAATCGTGCACGGCCCAGTCCTGGTCCTGCCGAGCTCTGGGTACCCAGACCCTCGGATGTGGACGCCTGTGGGTGCTTTGGGCCCTGTGGAGGGCTGTCTCATCTCTCGGGGCGAGGTCCAGGCTCTGGTCACAACCCCCATAGCAGCCGGGCATCTGCGGCCAATGACTTCTAGCCCAGCTTATGCCCTCATTTCCCCAGCACCATGTGAACGTGGCAGGGTCTGCAGAGAAGGCGTGGCCCCCGCTGCTGGCTGCCTGCTGCTGTGCAAAATGACACCCTAGAGAGAGTGGATGAGCTTGGGGGCAGGGGCGGAAGAGGCTGAGCTCACCATGCACGGCGCAGGCAGGGCAGGTGAGCGAAGAGGACCCAGCTGCTCCAGTGGGTGCCGCGTGGCAGCCCAGGCCCCAGGGTCATGAGCACAGGTGACAGTGGCCTCTGCAGGGTGCATACTGGTCAACATGCACAGCAGCCTGCAAACACTGCCACACCGCACCCTGACCCAGCTCCAACTCCAGCCCCTGCCTCTTGCAGGTGTGTCACCTGCACCTGCGGAGCTGGCTCCTCGCCCTTGGTGGTTTCTAATCAGGACAGAAAGATACTATGCTGAGCTCCACAGGACACACGAAGGCACAGAGGAAGGCAGGGAGGCAGAGCCCCGTGGACACAGAACACCCTGCTATTTGGACTTGCAGCTCCACCTTCAAATGTGGGAGCCCCTCTCACCAGTCTCCAGCTCCCACTGAGGGAGCCGCCGGCCAGCAGGAAGATCCTGACTTTGGACCTCCCAACTCTCACGTCTCCCCTCTCAGGACCTCCATGGGCCTTTCCTGGGCTCAGCCACTTCCGCCAGGGCCTTGGTGGTGTCCCTGCCTGCCACGTCCTGCAGATCTGCCCCTCAGCTGCCTAAGAGCCAGACACACACAGCACAAGAGGCGCAGACAAAGGGCAGGCCAGCAGGAGGCGGAGGCTGCCAGCTACGCCACGGCTGTTGGGGCCCAGGGGCTGCAGGCAGTCACGGCCAGGGCCAGGCTGTCCCCTGGCAGCAAGCCATACAGGTCTCAGGGTACTCACAAGCAAGGTTCTGCAGTCCCTGGGGACATGCTCTGGGAGCTGGGACACCCCAAGGAGGTCTAGTCCCTGAGTTGCTAAAGAGGGGCCACCCTGGCTCCGCAAGACTCTCAGTGAGCAAGGGAAGATTTCCAACAGGGAAAACACTCAGTTCAAGATGTTGCCTCCATCAAGGTCCTGGGTTCAATCCCCGGTGCCACAAAAAAAAAAGATGTTTCCTTCATAGGTGAGACCACACCGGGCATGCTGGGAGCTGGTGGGAACAAAAGCCTCGGCATTTTCCACACGCAGGAGGGCGGGTCCAGGGAGCGGACTGGCCCTGGGCGCTTGTCAGGCCCTGTCCCGGCTGCACCAGCTCTGAGTCAGTTGCCCCCACCCCAGGGTCAGCAGGGCCTGTAAAGGGGTCTAGAAATACGTTCAAGACCACTCAGTGGGCTTCAGGGCTCCCGACTGAAAGCCACCTCTACAAATTGTGGCGTATTCAAATACATCCTAGAGGATTTATTTTATTTTCAAAGTCGATTTTTGAGTAAGAAAAAATAAACCTAAACTTTTATGTATTTTCCTAAACAGTGAATTTTTCCAGAACAAGAAAATAACATGAATGAGAATTGACATCGCATGCACGCATCTCTGGTCACGTTTCTGGAAAAAGCCCCACGTGGGAAGCCGTTTCCTAGGTCATGTGGCATGTACCATGCACTTCTCTTTTTGTAAATCCTGTGACATGGCTGGATCTCAGGGTGTCCTAAGTTGGGGACCATCAGCACAAAGGGCTCGAAACCCCACTGCACAAAAAGACCCCTTCATGTCCTACAGGAAGTGCATACCCTACCTGGGCTCTGGCGGCACTGCCCTACCCAGGTGTCTGTCACCATTCATCAGAGAGCGGGGTCACACAGTGAGGGTGGCAGGAGACCCAGAAGGCCCCAGTGCATGACAGCCTGGGCCTTGCCTCCCTGGCTGTGCAGAGAGAACTGGGGCCCTAGCCCAGGAAGCCCCACCTGTCAGGCTTACACCCTGCCCCTCTCTTCGGAGCGGGATCACCCTCCCTCACAGTGCAGTCACAAGCAGGAGCTCTCTGGGGCTTTGGACTCCAACGGGGCCTGGCAGTTCCCTCCCCAGCTCGCCCAACACCTGAAGCAGGCTGGTTCTCGCGAGGGTCCTGCATTCCTTCTCTGTACAACGGGCCCACACCACCTGCCCTGCTGAGGGGAGGAAGCAGGCATTGCTTGGCGGGGCTCCCCGAGGCCCTGTGCTGACTCAGCACTCCCTGAGGCCAGACCACTCAGGGTGACAGGCAAAGCGGGATCCTTTGAAACACAACCACCCTGCAGCAGGGAGTGGGAGCAGAGTGCAAGCTCTGGAGGGGCAGCCTGGCATCGGGGGTGCCCACGGCTGGCGCATGGGGTCGCCTCTGGGTATCCGTGGGGATGGGCTACAGGGCCTCCACATGCCGCAATCCTGGGTGCTGGGGTCCCTTCTGTAAACAGAGTGGTTTTGCACCAAACCCACACACACATCGCTGCAGACCTGAAATCTCTCCAGATTCCGTCTAACTCCTAGGGCGATGGAAACACTGAGTAAACAGTCGGTGCTGCGCTCCTCGGAGGAGGACAACAAGAAGACTCTGAATGGGTTCAGGACAGGCAAAACTTAGTTTTAAAAAATTCCCTTCTGGCTTGGTGGAGTGTGCAGGCACAGCAGGCGGGTCTCCTTAGGAGGGCCGCTGTGCCCCATATCTCGCGAGTCTTTATTAGCTGAACCCATGGTTTGGGGTGCAGACTCTATACGCACAGACTCCTGACTGGCCCACAGCCCAGACCTGCGGACCCAGCAGTCCAGGGATGGCCATGGGTGGAGAAGCAGATGGCACCCTGGAGCCAGGGCAGCCCTGGGAAGAGGAGCATGTGGCCAGAGGATGCTGGGTGGCTTTCAAGGGCCCTGGGGACTGCTAACTTGTTAAAGAACACTGCTAGTTCCCTTGTTTAGGGCAGAATCAACCTGGGCAGTTACAATATTCCCAAGCTTAAAAGCCAGGAACGATGATTTTTATTTAAAAGCACTAGAGAAACTGAATAAAACCTTGGAATTAGCAAAGCTAGGAAGCTGACTAAAGTCTCCAGTGTTTACACAAAACCGCACAAAGTTTCTAATTTCTACGAAGTTGGGACAAGAGCTCCGTACGTGGGAATCATCCCCTCCCCCCTTTTAATGCATTTAACTAAGCATTGAACTCTATCTGAACATCTTACAGTAAGTTCTTTTGTCAGGACGGACCTCATGAATATGCAAAATGGCTTCAATGCCAGCGTTCACAGGCAAAATCAGCCAGCGACTTTAAGTCCTTGATCCCCAAATCCACCTTCCCTCCAAGGTCCTCTTTAATCAAGCTTGGTCAATGAGAGATGCAATGCAGATGTTCTGGGGAGCTTTAAAGAATTCAGGTTGAATTCACTTTAAAACAAAACACCATCCTGCAATCAAGCAAAAATGATGAAAGTGGGTAGAAAGAGAGAAGCCGCCCCAAAACCCTCGGTGGGGACGGGACTCTGAAAATCCACTCACGAACCCTGACCCCAAAAAACTTCCAATCGTCCTTAGGAAAAGTGCAGACTGCCTAGGCCTTCTCAACCTCTAGGACAAGTTACTCTAAAGAAATTAGGGTGTACAGAGCTCCACATGTAGTAAAGAAACCAAAAAGGCCACAGTTATACCTTACAATTGGAAAGAAAAGTTTTATAATTTGTGAAAGCTTTGGTGAAAATTGCCCTAGAAGCGAAACTCTTCTGGGGTGAACTTTGGATCACTCGCCTCACACAGCTTCCCCAGGGCAGAGCGCTTGTGTGTCAGGTTTTCAGGACAATGCGAAGGGCATCTGTCAGCTACTGGATGGCTGTCCTTTAGGAAGGCTGAGGCAGGCTCTGCTGTAACAGTGAGTAGGCTGGGAGCTCAGCGGTACTTCCTGTGGGGCGCCCGGCCGTCTCCCACTTCTGTGCATCTCCTGGCTGGCGGAGCCCCTCTGAGGTGAGGTGTGGCTGTGGGGGGCTGTGGAAGTCTCTCTGGCGGGAAGGTTCTCACTGCGGAAACTCATCTGAGAGCAGACCTCAGCTGACCAACACACAGCTCCCCTCTCCTCACCTGCCGGCCTTCCCTCCAGGCCTGCGTCCCCCTCAGCTTGGGGACACTGCCCATAGGGCAGCAGGACAGACGTGCTTCATACCAAGATGGCACCCTGGAGTCTACAGATTCCCAACAGCCCCAGGCAGTGGGCAAACAGCCCAGAGCACCACCTCCTCAGATTTGGGGTCCAGAGATGCCACAGTGAAAGTGGGACAGTCACATGGGTATCGCTTCTCTGGCAACCTTAGCAGTACCTCTGGAGAAGGGCTTTGAATCTGAAATCTCACCCTGGCTGAGAGAACAGCACTGAGCTTGTGCAGTGGACTGAAAGAAAGGACACGGAAAGAAACCACTCTCCCCACAAACAGTCTGCCTTGGTCCTGGATACTTCAGTTGTTGAGCTGAAGACGTGGTTCATGACAAGCAGAGCCAGGCCCTGTGTTAACAGGCCTAGGTGGCAGCCTGGGACACCTACGCCCCCAGCAGGGACCCACAGGCAGTGGATCATGGGAACCGTTCCACTGGATTTTAGCATAAAGTTCACTGCACACCTTAACATGATCTTTAAGCTAAGATAACTACACTTTTAAAATGCAGAGATCGCTGGCTCCTTTAGAATCTGATGCTGAGCCCTCACCCTCCTCCCCACGGTCGGCTGAATTCTCAGGGACCTCAATGACGCATTTGCACTGTCACCCTCCAACCCTTGGGGCTCTCAGGCTGCACCAAGACCCCACTGACACCTCTGAGGGGGGGGCGCCACACAGACCCACTCCTCTGAGCAGTGGCAGAAGGACAGCCGTGGGCCTCAGGAGAAGGCACAGCTCCAAGGGCAGCACTCAGCCGCCGTGCTCAGCTAAGTTGGAGTCACCGGGGCTTTGGCAGGGCACTGCGGGGCTGGGGAAAGCCGGGCCTACAGCCCCACAGAGAGGCCGGGGAGAAGGAGGCATCACTCTGATGAAGACCAGGCCGGGCAGGGGCCCCTGCGTGCACAGCCCCACTGTCTGCGTGGGCCAGAAGGTGTGAAGCCTGTGGGCACACGGAGCTGCCACGGGCTCCCATTCCACAGCACCCCTGAGGCCCCAAGTACCTAGGAGGGCAGTCTGCAGGAACCCCATGCCGTGTGAATTTTTTCCAGGGGAGAACTCGCCACCGAGTGCCCGTTTCCCTCTGTCCCGGCCCTCACCACATGCACAGGCTGGCACTGCACGGCTGACCATGGGTTTGGGCCGACGGATGGCATCACTATTACCATCAGCCACTACCCAGCTGCCAGCTTCTTCCTTTGGTAGCACAAGCTGGTGGCTCTGGGGACCCCACCCCAGGCAGTCTGGGGGTCCCTCCATGCCAACCTCTACCACTGTGAGTGGGTGCCTCCGCCACTTTCGTTCCTGCTGTCTCTGCATCCAAGCAGGCAGAAGGAGCTGTCCATAACCTCGAACTTGTGTGTAAATTCTACCAGGTCTACAGGTCCCTTCCTGGCCTCAACCCTAGACGTCCCCGGCATGGCTGGGCAGGAGAGAATTGGGGAAAGCCGTGCTGGAGCTGGCCTTGGGACAAGCCCACGTGGTAGGAGCTTCCTGTCTCCCCTCTGCACTTGCTGTTTGGGGATCTCGGCCAAGGCTCACCCTGCCCATGCAGCCTGGGCCTGGAGCACCATGCGGGTGTCAGGAATGGCTTGATGGGGTGAAGCCCCAGAGGAAGTTTAGCCCATCAGCACTAACGGGGACTTCAGAGGGGGCCTGGCCATGGGGGGCCGCAAGGACTTCAGACAGCGCCAGCAGGGAGGCTGGGGGCCCGGAGTACAGCCCAGAAGGCCGGAAGCTGGGCCCTGCTGGCTCCTCCCGAGCAGGGCTTATGGGTCGTCGTGGAGAAGTCGCTGGGATGCACAGGAGAGAAGCACCACAGCTGCGCACCCTGCCAGCTGGGAAACCAGGACACCAGGCCCTTCTGCTTTTTATTCCTGAAGGCCACCTGCACCCCACAGGACCTGAGGGCACACGTCCGCCCTGTCCTCTTACGTGCCCGGGGAGCCGGGAATGTGCCTCCTCCAGCTTCCTCCTACTCTGGCTCCTTCCTGGCCTCCCTTCTAGAAAATTCTTTTGCTCAGATGCTGGTCTGTCTTCATGCCTTCTTGTTCTCTGGGAATTAAAGGCTAGAGAGCAGCAACGCCTGGCCGGGCGCCTCCACGGGGCTGCAAGCCCCGGCCCCTCTCCCTGCCCTTTCTGTCTTTCCTCTCCTTAGCTCTCCTGCTTACTGTCAAGCCAGCCAGCCTGGGGCCTTGGTTTCTAACCTCAATTATTGATTTATGTTATGGTCGGCTCAGCCTGCCCTGGGGGAGGGGCTCGCGCAGCATGGGGTGCCGGGGATTGAACCGTGGTCCCTGTGGTTGCCTAAGCAGGTGCTTTAGACCGCTAAGCGATCTCTCCAGCAAGCCTGGGGCCTTGGGACAGACAGCCGTAGGAGTGAGCACAGTAGATTCTAAACCAGCAGAGAATTTTTTAAAAGCGTCATGAAGTGAAAAGGGAGCCAGTGCAAGGCTGGGGCCTCCAACAGGCTCCTCAGTGAACATGCACTCCACACTCCTTGGGAGGCTGCACAGCCCACGAGGGCTGAGAGACAGCACCTCGCCCCCAGCCCTGAAGGACAAACCAGGTGAGCAGGCAATGGCTTGAGGCGCTTCACGCACTGCCTGGCGAGTTGAGAAGCAGAGAATGCAGGGCAGCAGTGTGGCCCAGGGCTTCTGTGAGCCAAGGCTCTGTGCCCAGAGCTGCAGTAAAAAGAGAACCCCAAACTGGAGGCTCAGAGGCATGAGCCCTTCACTCGCCTCCTGGAAGAATCAGCAGGGAGAGGAACCCGGAGGAAAGGACATGGAAAGAACAGTTGCGCCCACCTCATTCAAAGCTGAAGAAGCCCACTGCAAGCCCAGGGCTGAGGGTCCCAGGCCCCGCCCCACGCTGCACACCTGGGCCAGGTGGGCAGGGGAAGCATCATCTTATGTGCTTAAGAGAAACTCTGCTCTCGACAAACTTAAAACGGGTGCCCACCGCCCAGTCCTGTAAACAGATGCACCCCAGGAGGTCCCCATCACAGAGTAGATGGATCTCTACACTGCAAACAAGTCTTCTCCTCACAAGAAGGCAAAACCGAGCAGAACTGTGGTGCAGGTACCGCTGTTCAGTGGCCCCGGAGGCTCCAAGCAGTGCAGGCCAGCAGACACCGCATTCCTGGGAGTGTTCACAGAAGAAATGTGCTATAGTAAAAAACACTGCTTCCAGATCCTCCCCTCACACTGAACGCACGCAGCCCGCACTCTTGCCACTGTCCGAAGCGGCTCAGGAGGCCTCTTCCTGAGGGTCACTATGAGGCTTGACCACACTAAGGTGAAGACTGCGGCCTAGTGCCAGTCAGTGCAAAGCGGGCCTGGCAGACGCGCCAGCGCCCCCACCTACCTAACTCTGCAGATCTGGCACCATGCAACTTCTGGGTCTTCCCCAAAGTCAGAACGGCCAGGAAAAGGAAATGGTTGGAATTAGTTCAGGACATCCAAGTGGCCAGCGTAGCTCAAGTAAGGACATTCTGAGAGAAGACTCCAGAGCTGCTGCAGGACAGCCGCAGACCTGGCCGGGGTACCGGTCCTGCGGGCGTGGTCTTCAGCACCTGCCTCGTGTTGGCACAAGGGTGGGCATGGGAGGAAGCAGCACTATAGACAGCGCTGCCCGCAACTGCTGCAGGCTCCTTGGCATGGAGCAGCAGCCCACAGAGCGGCAGGAGCCCCGGCCACAGGCGGCACCTGGGGTTCCTCGGACAGGACAGTTGCACATGGCCAGAGGACTGGGGTGTCAAGCAAGTGACCCTGAGTGCGAGGGGTGCTCAGGCTAGTCGGGCATGCGTGTGTGCGTGTGTGTGTGTGTGTGTGTGTGTGTGTGTGTGAGCGTGCGCCAAGAGCAACATTCCTGAGCCAGTGGGCAGGGTAACCTCTCACAGACAGACCCTGCCCTGCCCATGCCACTCCTGCCCAGGGTCCTAAGCTGTGTTCTCTGCAAAAGGGTATGAACCCTGGGCCTCTCCAAGATGCTGGAGTCAAGGTCAGGCAAGAACAGGCTCCTACAGGGATTGGGGGCTGCGGGAGGAGGGTGAGCCAGAAGGCTTCGCATCCCGAGCTGGATGCAAAACTTCCCCTGCCCGTTTGCACCTGTGGAGCCCACCCATCTGCAGGATACACTGCAACTTGCTGTCACGCAGCTAGATTTCTTAAACCTGTAGCCTCACTTCTCCTTAGTTGTGTGTTTCAACCCTCAACACCGTGGCCACGTGGCTCCTGATGGTGGCAGGAGAGGCTGCCCAACGAGAAGCCACAGCAGCCACGCGCATCCACCGCAGTGTACAGATGCCATGGCGGCGTCCTCTCCCCACTCGGCTTAGTCCCGGGCAGCCAGAGAGCCCTCTCAGAATTAAGCCTGCGTGGTCACTGCGGCTTGCGGTGCAATGTGTGTGCTCAGCGCTGTCTCCTGAACAAGTAGACTCCAAATTTGCGAGGAGAGCACAATGTCACCTGGGAAAAAGATCATCCCGGGCTGCTACCTGCACTGCATCAGAGCCCAACAGCTGGGGCGAGAAGTGACCTGTGTCCCTCCCCCCCGTCTGACACGCACCAGGACCAGACGGGTCCGCTGATTCCCACGGCCTTAACAAGCTCCTGGGCCTGCTGTGCTGGGGCAGGGAGTCGCCGCTTGTTTTCTTTCCGTTTCTGCTCTGCGGCTGCTGTTAACACCAAACCAAGAATTGCAGTGGGACGGGAGAGTGACAGTGACCCCAGGAGCAGGACGCACCCTGAGGAGTGGGAGCTCGGGAGCTCCGGAGCAGGGTCTGCTGCATACCACCCTCTGCACCCCGCTCTTCATGAAACCCCAGCCACGCCTACCGTCTGGGCCTGCTGCGCCCTCCTGAGCAGAACCTTGTTGCATTACAAATTTCATTAAATAAAGGATTTGGGGAGAAAGGGTGCTACCATGGGGATGTGTATGCCAAAGAGCCCCTGTGTAACTAGAGCTACTCATTCAAAACCCTCTCCTGTGGGGCGCCCAGAGCCTCCCTCCCACGAGTGCCCCCTCGCTTCGGCAGAATAGGTGAGGTGGCATTTCTCGTTTTTGTAAATGGCACCTTTCTGCTTCAAAACTGGACCCAGTGAGATACCGCTGCTACATGGAAGGGTGTGTTTAAAAAATGTACCTTCACCTAGGAACCGGAAGAGGTGGAGGGCGGGGAGGACAGGGAGCAGGCGTGGGGAGAGCCGAGGCATGCTAGGTCTGCGCCCCGACTCCCACGAGGACCGTGGCAGCTGTGGGCTGCAAACGGGACTGCAGACGTGCAGATGCAATTTAAAAATCCTTCAAACTGGCGAACCGGCCTCCAGGCCAGAGTGGTTCCTTAGTCCTAATGATTTAAAAAATACTTATTTTTGTGACGGTGTGGGAGCAGGGCCCCTGACAGGCCATCGGATCACCCACTACTAACACTTTATCTTTTGCTTCCCAACAGTACTGTCTCTGCTGCTTTCTATTGTTTTATAGAGTCTCTTTAAAGGTCCAGAAAAATGGGCTGGGAAGATAGCTCAGTGGAACAAGTGCTTGCCTGGTATGCGCAAGGGCCTGGGTTCAATCCCCGGTTCCGGAAACAAAAAAAAGTCTGGAACAATCGTCCTGACTCCGACACTGCCTCGGGCCCACCCGTTGGGTGTGGAAGGGGATTCTGCCTCCCGGTGAAAGAGAAGCTCCTTGTACAGCCCATGGAGGTCGCAGTCACCAGGAAGAGTTTAACGTCCGAAGTGCTTTTCTCAAGTGCATTTTTAGGATCCAATGAGATGACTGTATTTATTTTCCCCTTGATGGCCTGTGTCACACTGATATCCAAATTCCATAAATGAGTGAAAAAGCGCCCATGTTCAATGCTTTTCACATACACTGCCCACTGGTGTCTGAAACCCAGTGAAGGTAAGTCAACATCCAGCTACTCCGTTTTCCATAAATAGATGCTTTTTGCATACAGTGCCTTATTTTTTGGAGTAACGCTGGTTTTAGTTTTCCTGTGCTACCTAGGGTCGACCCTGCGCTCCCAGCGTGACAGGCGTGGTGCCAGGCGTTGGCGGTAGCTTGATGAAGCCTCTGATGGGTCTGCACATTTTCCCTTTGACCGGGTCCTGTCCTGATAAGGCCATCCCAGATCAGGGACACTGTCCCACTGTCCTTCCTGCATCCGCAGCTGACCCCAATGATGCCTGATCTGGGGTGGCCAGCACCGGAAAGGAGGTGGACTTGGCCAGACACAAACTCTGAGTGGACATCTCTGTCCGAGGCCCTCCTAGAACGTTCTGTCACCATTTCTCCAGGGTTCTCGCTTCCCAGCACTGAATCTCTCAAGAGAAAAGAGGGCGCCGGCACCGAGAGGTCACTGGTGCTCACAGACTGCCTGGCTGCCGTGAGCATGCCACTCTGGAGGTGTGGCTTTCACCAGGAGCCCCAAGGTGGGGTCCGGCCTTCGCCATGGGCCCACTCACCCATGCAGTGGCAGGGGCCCAGCAGTCTCCGACGAGCACAGCTGACCGCCAGCTGCATGGATTTCCTTTCTCCAGGGTCCCTGCGCCCAAGCCAGAAAAGGACTGTGACTTGGAACTCTGGCTTGCAGCCCCAGGCCCAGCCTTCCCAGCACCCCAGGCCCAGCTGCGGGTGGATACTGGCACCCACAAGAGAGCCCATCCCTGTGCTGTTTTCTCCCTATGGCATAAGAATCTTCTGCAGTCAGCCTCTTCCAGCGGACAGGGCTGTGCATGCCTGAAGGCTTTGCAGGGATCTTTGAGGCAAACTTCTCAGGGGAGAAGTGTGGAGAGACCTGCAGCCCCGAGGGACTCAGCCTAGGACCTGCGTCGCGGGTCGTCCCAGTCTGGCCATCAGCACTGCTGGGCACTGGTGGGCCACCAGAGCTCATGGCACTACTTGCCTCCCATTTGTTTGTAAGCTTCAGGCCCAGGCAGCTGACCACTCTAGGTGGTAAGCAGCTCCGCCTGACCAGACAGTGCGCCGTGCCCAGCTGCACCAGGACGGTGCATCCGTTCCCCTCCTTGGGATCCCTGCCGAGCATCACAGCCGCCTCCCGGCTTCTTTAGTCTTTCGCTGCCTTTTCTCTCCCCAGAGAGAAAGCCTCTGAAGGCCAGGGGTCCGCTGTCTCCAAGGGAAGCCCAGCCGGAAATCTCGGAAGCAGCCTGCTCCTTGGCTAGGACCTGCGGCTGGACCTTCTGTTCTTCTGCAGTCAGGGCTTCTTGAAGGGAGAGCAGTCCATCGTGTGTGATTCCAGAGCAAAAAACACAAATGCCAGGTCCAACATGGCCGGAGACAGCCACTCGGGCACCTCTCCAGGAGGCCTTTGCCAGGTGCATCAAGCCCTCTAAGCGCTGAAGGTGGCCCTGCTTCCTTCCTGCACCACTTCCTGAGCCTTCTGGTGGTGAGAGGAGGACAAATCCCTCTGCGACAAGCTAGCTCTGTCCTTCCTCCAGATCCCCTGGTCAGCTTCTTCGCCCATCACGTTCACTCATTTCTGCTCCATGAGGCATCATCGGCATCGCACGGATGAGGACAGTGACCCTCAGGGAGAGTCCAGCGTGGCAGATGGAGGCCCCCATAACCAGCACCTCAGGCCTGGGGCACCCACCTGTCTGGAGGGCAGGCAAAGCACGTCTCCCATGGGGAAGGAAGTGAGAGACAGGCACATGGGTCCCAGCGATGCCCCCAGGTCTCTGGCACCCGCACGGCTTGTTGGGCCCACGGTGTGCTAGTTCTGCAGAGGTCTGAAGGCTGTGGGTACCAGGTCCAAGCTCACAGCTGGGGGATGGCTCAGCTCTGCTGGTCCTAAGGACAGAGCTCAGAGGCATCTGCGTACACACACTGAGGGAGGACCGCAGCATGGTCTCTCCTGTAGCAGGGACACCATTCAGCCTGGCACAGGTGTGGGAGAGGATGGGGGCATTTGTGAGGTGGATGTGCAAGAGGCGTGTGAGAGGTCTGTGAACCAGAGACAGACTCCACCTCCTGGATGCAGTGGGGAGGCCAGGCTGACACTCAGCCCTTCATCAGTGGGTGCTGGGCTCCAAACAGGAGGCAGAGACCTAGTGACCAAGGCCAGCCACTGCAGTCACCATGGGGCCTGTCGTGGGGAGCAGCTTCCACCTGGGCTGCCTGGCTTGGGTTCAGGGCAGGGGTTCTGTGTGCACCAGGCCTTTCCAGATGGCCGGCTTGTGGGCTTCTCTCCTACCCTACGGGCTGCTTCTTAGGCTCACTGTGTCCCTGGACGTGCATCTGGCAGTCCCCACTATGTATCTACTTTTACGTCTGCTGCCTGTCTCCTGAATGTTTTATGAGATGCTTCAGTTGTCCTTTAAGAAGAGCTGAAGTCTGGTCTCTGTGGCAGTGAAGGAGCTACAGTACCTGTGTGACATCTCTCCTCCCAGGGGCCTTGCGCCCCTGGCACTGGTCTGGCTCTGTGCCTGTGGCTTTGCATGAGTCCATACCTTTCTCTCTGGGGACTCCTCCCTGGCCTCAACGTTTGCAAGGATGCGGCTGGAGCCCTTTGCTCCTTGGTGCCCACAGGAACCACCCAGCGCAACACAGCTGCAGAGACAGCACCATCGTCCCCTAAGGACAGAGCTACGGCTCAGAGGCACCCGTGCGCACGTGCTGAGGGAGGACCGCAGCACGGTCCTTGCCAGGCTGAGCCCTGGACCGTGCTCCTCCTCAACCCCAAACCTCCACCTCACGAGGGCAGTGCCAACGGCAGACCCTCAGGAACCCAGGAGTCAGGGCCCTTCCATGAGCATAGGAGGCTGGAGAGAGGCCACACCTCGGGGCGGGAGAGCAGGCCTTGCTAGCAGCCCACCAGATGCCCTCCTCCCTGTGGAGACCACTGCCAGACTCTGGAGAACGTAGGACCCATCGCCACAATGCTTGGGGGTTCGGGCTGCAAGGCGCTTAAGCGCCATGTGCCCGGCTCTGCCCAGCCCATGCTGCAGGGCTCAAGCCTCCCGCTCCTCCACCACACTGAGCCCCAACAATGACACCTGAGTGTGGGGGTAACGGGGACTTGGGAGGGCACCGCTGCGGCCCTACTTGGAGGAGGCTGGGACCCGCAGAACCCCATTTATGCTAACGCTGGGTCCAATGATGAGTGCCTTCCCCTGGGTCCTCGCGCTGCAGTGGGAGGCCCATCACTGAGAGGTGAGCCCGGAGGAACCAGAGGTTGGCTCAGAGGGGCCGGGTCTCTGCCGCGCCACACTGTCCGGGCGCTAGCTGGGGAACACTGGCGCCTTCCCGCACTGCAGGCACCCAGAGCGTCTAATGCACCGTGGCTCAGCCGCACTGATCAGGCTTAGGAGGGCTGAGCCTCCTCGGCCAGGCCCTGGACGCCTGCTGCCAGCTGGCACCCATCCCGCTGCCGGCACCAGGGCCCCGGAGCCGGGCCTGGCCCTCATCAGTTCTCCCCACTGGACAGCCGTCCCTGACAAGGGTGGCACTGGGGCTCGTTAATGCATGTGCAGCACACATCTCTGTCCAGGCCGGGGGGACACGGCTGGCACCTATGTACACAGTACTCGGGCGCACTCATGCTGCCAGGCCCAGGCAGGGCATCCAGGAGGGCAATGTGCCTCATCATGGCTGAAGGGGCATCATGAGGGGCTGCATGAGCAGTAGGGGCAGGGGTGTCTGGACCAACACACTGGGCGGGACTCTGGAGCAGGTGTTGGCCAAGGTCGGAAGAGGCAGGAAGGGCAGCGCGGGCACAGATGTAAGAGAGCGTGGCTTGGGGAGGAGCACTGGTTCCTCACTGTCCGCCCCGCTCCTGCAGGCACTGCTCCATGCCAGCCCTAACTCCAGCTTGGCCACAGTGTGGCAGAGCCAGGAGGGTCCTGGGGGGCCAGGACCCAAGGGGCCATGGCTCTGAGGTGCTGCTCATGGAATAGACAGGGCCCAGGCTGTGCTGGGCTGGAGGTCATCCTGCTGCCCAGTGGGTGGGGTCCACCAAGGGGACGGACGCTGGGCAGGGTCCCGCAATGCCACAGTGTGAGGGGGTGCCATGCACATTATCCCATCCACAGCTTAGGACCCATCCAGTTGGTGCTTGGCTCAGGTGAC
>PVKN010014717.1:0-18955 GCA_004027915.1 Capromys pilorides
TCATTTCTTTTTTTCTGAGAGATTATTTCTGATCTTCTTTCTTCTATAGTTTGATGGACTTGATTATTCACTTCAGCTGCTATCATTTCAGAAATTTTAAGTGTGTGATTTTCAAGTTATTGAACGTTTTTGTCTCCTGGATGTGTTCTAGGTGGGGTGGAGGATTGAGATTGCCTTTTTCTTCTGTGTTTTGACATTTTTGCAGCTCCAAATAATCACCCAGACACAGCAGTGGAGGGAGAGGAGTGAGGCATGTGTAAGTGAGGTTTCCACTACAGTGGGGAGCAGCATAGTACTCACCAAGGCTCCTATTACTAGTGGGGGTGACCGGCCAATACTCAACACAGTTTCATGAAGGGGATAGGTATTGGCCAGATTCACCAGGATCCTGTGAACTGCCCATAATCCTCCTACGTTCTTAAAGCATTGACCAGTGCCAGCACAAGCTTCGCACCTGTGTTTTGGGGGCCAAGGGGCACAGCTCAGCAAAGTCCTGCAGGCCACTCAGAGTCCTCCTACGTTCTTAAATGAATGGACAAGGCACCAGGAAATCTCCACACTTACATGTGCGGGGCCCACAGAGCACAGCTCTGCAGAGTTCCAGTGGGCTGCTCAGGACCCTCCTTAGTTCTTAAAACATTGGACTGGCACCGGCACAGGCTCCATGCCAGCAACTGGGGGGGTGGAGGGGGTCAGAGTTTACCATTCCCACAGGCTGCCCAGAGTTGTTTCTGAAGTTCTTAAATAGCACCAGGAAAGATTTGCCCATTTTATATTTTCACTCTCTTTGGCATGGACACTGTTTATTTTTCTGTTTTAAATGTATCTCTGTGAAGCTGTTCATCAGGCTACTCACCACACTCTGGCAAATTTAGATCTAATTATGTTTTTATAAATATTTACATATTTGTTGTCTTCTGACATTTCTGTTGCCCTCACTTACTCTTTTACATTTCTCATCTTTCAGCTTATTTATAGCTTTTAAAAATATTTTTAAAGTCAATACTGTTGTTTGGAGCAAAAGATGCACTTGAAAGAATCAATGTTCACATCTGCCGAACTCTCGATCTTGCTACTACACTGTGGTTCTCTACAGCCAGTACTTGACCCTTCGGCCTTTGCGAGTCTTCTCTGTTGCTGCAGGCTTCCTGATCGATGTGGCGTGGCAGGGTGTTGCAAAGCCTTATTGTGGCACTGACATGAGGACCAAGATTTCATCATAGAAACAGTAAAATGAAGAAACTGGAAAGACAGGTGTTGGTGGTCAGGGATTTAATAGGTGAATGATCATAAGTACTAATAGGATTGTTTCATAATCATATGAATAAATAGCTAAAATAAAATAACAGACTCATGAACTGTCCTGGAAAACTGTCAGCTAGAAGGCCCGCTAGGGCACTGAATATGCTGCAGGATGGTGGTGGCACTGGGAGCTGATGGAGCCATCAGGAGCTGTGTTCTCATGCCCTGGGGCTGTGAGGTACACACGTTGTCAAGCTGGGATAAAGGACAGCATAGCTACAGCACGCAGCTCCTCGAGGGGCAGGGGACATCAAAGAAATAAGCAAGAGCCTTCAAGAAGTGCCTGAAATCAAAGATACCATTCCTCCAGGCCATAAGCAAAGAGCAGGTATGAAGCAGCTGTTTGCGGGAAGGCTGCCAGCAAGGTGCCTTCCATAGGTCCCTGCAGTCGTCTGAGATTTCAGGGGGTGCTGGGACCAGTAAACAAGGAAATGGGGAGTGTAGTGAAGCTGGTTAGCTGGAGAGCTGGGTATCCAATTAGAAATATTTAAAAAAATAAGCCTGACTATAAGGGAAAATACAGAGGAAATGCAAAACTCTGTGGAAGGGTTAGCGACTGCTGGAAATTATATTTGAGAAGTGACTTCCGAGAACAGAATTGTGAAATAAGATAGACTCCAAATAAACGAGTCTCGGCAGTTTTAGGGCTGCTGTGAGTTTGTCCCGCTAGCAGCCATGTACTACATGTGTTGCATTACAAGAGAATCTTCCTTTCTCTGTTGTAAGAATTCTAGAATATGGAGCTACCTTTTATTTGACTTGCAATACATGTGCTTGTAAAAAAAAGAAAAGCTTTAGGTCAAGATCTATTTCATTTTGATTTCTGAAGGGAAATTTCTGCATTGTGCATGCTGAAGCTGGAAGTAGAAATGGGGGGCTCGTGCTCGTGGCTTGACTTCCTTAGCATTAGGAATCGTGCTCCTTGGTGTTTTATAAGCCATTGCACAGCCACATAAGGCGCTGCCTACTTGCTTTACATGGAACAGTTCATTTAGTCTTTACAAGAGTCCGTTTAAAGAGTCAACCAATGTGAGGCGCAAAGGCTGATAAATGTGCTCGCGGTCAGCAGCTGCTGACCAGCCGAGGGAAGGCTTGCACGCAGGATTTCCAGCGACTGCTGTTTTTACCACAGTCCCAGTGCTTTCTTTCCTGTCCATAGGACTCGCCTGAGGTGTTTGCTACATGCACTGAGTTCTACCTGAGTAGGTCTACATTGGAACCTAATTCTCTCTGATTTTACTTTCCAGGTACGGTAAAGACGGCCCTGAATGCTACCACGATCTCTCTGTCCCTGTGTCTGCTCTCAGAACATCTGCTGTCCCATTCCATTTCCTCTGCTCAGCCTTTCCAAAACTCCTGGCCGACCATGAAGAAAAAGATCTCTATGAGTTTTCACTTTCCTTCTGTCTTCTTGGAGGCTGAAACTAGAGTTCAGCCTGGGATAGAGTTGCATTGGATACAAAAGGAAAAACAACTTGGTTTCCAATGGATTTCCTGTTCCTTTCAATCTTCAATACTTTCTGTCCTTGGATTTCTGCTGGCTCCCGTATCCACTGCTTGCTTTTATTCCAGCTGGCGTCTATGTCCTTCCCGCCCCTGCTCTGGGATCTTGTTTTTTTCATTAGCGTGCGCTCTTCCAAGTCCTCTGGCTGTCTTTACGCTTGTTCGCTTTGTGCTATAACCTCCCCTGGCCCTTTCTTCTCCATCTCCCATGTTTAACTTTTAGCTTTCTTTCTTTATATTGTCCCTGATCAATGGAGAGGTGAGGCTGCATAGACCCTTGGCATTACACGTCACTTGCACACAACACATGGACATTAAGGCGATAAAGCAAAAACACACATTTGGAAGCTATTATTTTAATGGAAATTTGGATTTGAACGTGATTGTCTGGCCTACTTTCAGCCTTGTAAACAAAAGCAACGTTTAGAAGCCTAGTTCCTCCTGCTTTTCTGCTGTTATTAATCCAGGCTGCACGTGTTTGTTATTGCCCAGGTAAGCCAAATTTAACCTCCAGAAGCAATGTGTTCGGTTGTTATTATAGATAGAATACAGGTACTCAAAGTGCCCTTAAGCAGACCTTGCTCTTTTTATTCACATATTATGTTCTCGCATATATTGAGGTTACCTTCGTGTACTTAAGAGTATCTGTTGTGTGATACTGCATGGAAAATTGCACGGGAATTGACATGACACCCAGGACCTTTCTGAACATTGGTGGGATTTTTCAATGTCGTAGAGCGTAATTCTCATCTCTCAAACCGCAGGAAGTTGTCTTCAGGGCACCAGAAGTTTGCCATCTTCCAATTGGGATGCCTTTCCTTTTTTCTGAATGAGCAGAGTTCAGTCCTAAATGACTACTCAAGTGTTTTTTTATTTTGTCTCTTGGCTCTCACCATTTTTATGTCAATTTTTAAGTTATTTTCTCACAGAAAAAAATATGAATTGGTGAATATTATTGCCAAAATATTTTAAAAAACAGATTTTGTGTTAAAAAAAAATCCAGTATACAACAATCTCTATGAATATCAAGTAACACAGTACAATGACCTGAGAAAATGTGTTAAAAATATCCGACTGGGGGAATAGCTCCATGGTAGGGCATGTTCTTGCCGTGTGTGACACCTTCCCAATACTGCAAACACAGACAAGCACGCAGATAAAAATAGGTGGAATAACTGTGGGTCATGACGAGGGAACCAGGGCTGTGACAAGGAACTGACCTTTCCTTCCTGATGAGAAGAAAAAGCCCGGTGTGGCACACCAGCGCTTGCAGCACGGCGTGGAGTATTTTGGGGTGGAGACAGTGTGTGGCTAAAGCCGAAGCCCCGAGCTTCTGTCTCAGGCATTTGCCGGGCTGCGTTGTCATTCCTCCTTGCTGTGCTCTTTTAAAAGCTAATTTTTCTATTCTATTTTTTATTTGTGAAATTTTTTCTGCAACTATTTCTTGCAATTAAAAACACTGACCTGTCAACTTGTTTCGGCTCAGCGCACATGGAATTAGAGAGCAGCGTCCTCTGTGACAGAGCAGGATTGCAGGGACAGCAGAATGTGGAGAGGTGGTGGTCCTGGTTGGAAAAAGAGGGCTGGTGACTACGTCAAAATCAATACAGTGAGGCCACAGCGAGCGCCTGTGTGTGTAGACACGTCCAGCCGCATCTCTGCCTCCTTCATCTTCATCTCTGCCATGTCCTACAAGAAAAACCTTTACAACTTGATGATGGTAAAAGTTGCTTTATGAGCCGGGCCTGCCGTCACGCACAGGTGATCACATCACTTGGGAGGTGAGGTGGGAAGACCCCACGTGCAGATGGCGCCTGGGCACCTGGGCAATTTCATGAGCCCATCCCAAGGCACGATGTAAAAATGTCTGGGGATGTGGCTACCTGAGAAGGCTCTGGATTTAATAAGCACGCTCCCAAAGACTTGCTCAATTTTTTCCAATTTGATTTGAGGATGGAGGCTCATTCACTTTAATATAGAGTAGAAAAACTATGTTTTCCCTTGTAAAATCTACATCTCTCTCTCTCCCAACCCAAAATCTTTCATAGTGATTATTTTTCTGCATTTGTGTATAATCTTCTACATTTGTGCAGAATCTCTTTTCAAAAAATATTAAACAGATTGAAGTAACTCTGTTAAATCTGTAGTGTATATTATAGTTTGAAGAGGCACTGTTCTATTTTATTTTTCCTTTTGTTGTACAGAACAACTAAATGCTTAGATGCTCATTAAACATCTATACATTGTATATTATAAATGCAGCAAATGTCCATGGCTAAACTGGTAAGGGGGATTGGCAACTGCCTTCAGAGCTACCTCAGGGATGAGCAAAGGACGCTCCTGCCCATAAAACATGAAAGCATGGGGCCTGCTAAATAGCTCAGCAGATTAAGCACCTGCAAGCAGGCTCAGGCGCAGCCAGCCCTACCCCTGGGGCATGCTGAGAAGCCAGTTGAGACTGGGTGTGGTGGCACGCACCTCTAATCTCAGCTCTTGGGAGGCTGTAAACAGGTGGATCAGCATAAGTCCATCCATAAGACCTTCAACAGCCTGTACACTCTTCCCTAAAATATGAAAAAAAAATCATGAAGGTGTGACATAGATGCTCTGGCTGGTCTCTGGGCCTTTTTACCCTGACGTGGCTGCCCTGTTTCACTTTCCTGCCACCGTGAACTAGGCTGCTTTGTGGTGTCAGATGTCTCCGCCATGTGGAATCATTTGACCCTGGACCGAGTTCTGTGAAAGCAAAAGCCAAGTAAACCTTTCTTCTCTCAAGTCTTAGGTGCCAGATAGTTGGTCTCGCTAATGGCAAAGCTTAGTGGTAGAAAAAATGAGAACCAGGAGTGGGCCTGCTGGTGTCATTCTACCATGTGGTCTAGAAGCCTTTGGAGTTGGTTTTTTGGACAAGTGTGGAAACATTTGGGGAAGTGAGTTCAGAAAGTTCTAGAATACTACCAAGAGAACTTCTTGGGCAATTCTTGGCCCAGCTGAGAGGCTGGAATGCTAATAGAAATGTGAACATTAAAGGTCAATCTCAGGAAATTTAAAATTGTGAAATGGACCAGAAGTAATGCATACTGAACATTGGCACAAATGATTGGCTATGATTTTCCTGGGTCCTGAGACTTTCCAGGAAGCTACGTATTGAGGCATTGGACTGATTTTCGGGCAGAAGAAACTTTAAGGGGCCCCAATATTCAGACTGTGATATGGATACTGTTGTCTACTGTTAGCAGATTTATAAGGATAATCAGTGCCCAAAAGGCAGAGTAGAAAACTTCAGGCCTAAAAGAAACCACATGAAAAGTTGGGCCAAATGAGTGGTGACTGCTGAAGAATTTAGCATCATTAAAAAGACAGAAGTACTTTGTACAGGAATCAGAAGAAAGATGTCATGAGAGGGGAATCCAGCAAAACGTCCAGGCTCGAGAGTGCAGAAGGATAAACTTTTCATTGGAAAAGAGGCCAAGTAGATCCCACCTTGAAAAGGGCCGTCTAAGGAGCTGATGTCTGGGTTCATTTCACTCTGCCACCCCCTCCAGGAACTCAGGGGTGCTACGGCCGGAGCCCAGGGGACGCTGGATACTGTGCAAGCTGGCTGAAGATGGGACGCAGCTCCCATGATACTCATTGAGCGTACCTGTGAAATGGGACAGCTGCGGGGTGAGGAGGCTTCTGCCCACGCTGCAGCGGGAGGCCTGAGGTGCAGGCTGTGGCCCTCTGGAACTCATGGCTCACTGCTATACGCCTGGGTCTAGGACATGGAGCTGTAGGATTTTCTTTATTTATTTTTAGGGAAGGGTCTACAGGGTGTTCAGGGCCTCACTACTAGATCAGACTATTACTGATTCACCTGTTTACAGCCTCCCAAGAGCTGGGATTATTGTCATGCATCACCATGCCCAGTCTCATTTGCTGTCTCAGTGTTCCCCGGGAGGTGGGGCCAGTACGATAGGCCTGGGGATTGAACCCTCAGCCCCTGTGCCTGCTTGCAGGTGCTTTAATCTGCTGAGCTATTTGCCTGGCCCTTTAGAGCTGTAGGATTTGATGTTTGCCCTGATTCCAGTTTTGCTTTGGTCTGATACTCTTCTATATCTGTTTCTACCTTTCGGAAAAAGAAGTGGTTATCCTATACTATTGTGTATTAGAATTATGTAACTTGATTTTGGAACTTTTAAGAGTTCATAGCTAAGATCTAGTCTTGAGACTCTAACAACACATTGACCCAGGCTTTTTAGCAATCCTAGAACTTCTGAGATTTGGGCATAGGAAATGTTTTGGTTGTATGCAGAGTTGGGTCATTTACAGTGGCATTATGCACTTGTTCTAGTGTTTCTTTAAAGATTAACTATGATTTAAGGAGATGTGTATGTCTGTCAAGAAGGCAAAGGGTAGGATGCTATGGTTAATGTAAGTTGTCAACTGGATCGGCTTGGGAGCCGCCCACGGGGTGAGTAGAGTACATTGCAGAGTATGTCAAGTGGACCATAGGTGCGCGGCCTTGAGCTTTGGGGCTGCTCTTCAGCTGCTCCCTATTTGGTGCTGGTCACCCACTGCTTCCTGAGGGCAGTTAAATGAGCACCATGCCACTCCTCCCATGGACCAGCTCACCATGGACTGGATCCTCTCACATCCTCTTTGTGTTTGATCCCAGGTGCGTGAAGGCAGATTAATACAATGATACAAGTGTTCATTGTTGTGAGACAAATTAGCTGACTTTTAGAGTATAAGAATATGCATTTAATCACACAGAAGATAAAGCAATGATAGTTTTGAAGACTACTATAACTGCTAGTGTCAGCTCACTATTTTTTGGTTAAATCTACAATGCCCATTTTTAAATTCTACTGCTAGAGGAAGGTAATAAAAGTCTTTTTATCCCCACCTTCCATGAGTACTGTTGTAAAGGTCAAAGAATGTGAATTCAGTTTTTCTTCCATTTTCCCTGTCTGTACTTCTGTGGCATTAAACTTCCCAGTGTACAGTGTGTGCCTTCATGTGGCTGTGGGAGCAGCCCCCGTGAGGAGGGTGGAGCAACGTCCACAAGGGCAGGCAGCTTCTCTGTTGCAATGTCAAAGATAGGGTCCTCAGTTCCGGGTCAGTGTTTGCGCTCAGTCTGTAGACGGCAGCTCTCAAATGTCACCTTATGCCTGTAACTTTCCAAGTCACGCTTCCCTGGTTTTGTGAAGTTGGGAATACAGATGGCAGGAAACTTCCACTACATAAAAACGCCTTTAATGCAAGTTTCACTCTATGAAATCAGCATTTCACAAGGTCTTTTTGTTGAGCTTTATTAACAAGCAATGAGGTCTAGGAAGTTTGGCAAACAACGAGGCAGGAAACCCCAAAAGGAAAGATGTCTGACACACACGTTCTCTTTGGGGTTTCCTTCCAAATGTTTTTGGATCTTGAAGGAAGCAGAGTGGCTCACTGCCACCACGTCCCTACATCTGTAGCCCACTGGGTGTACAGAGTTTGGCATTCACATTTGAAATTCTTCACTCAATCTGTATTTATTTCACTGTGAAATAGAAACTGGTCATAGGTTAATGTCAAAGTGAAAATATGAATCTTATTTTTGTGAGACACAATTCCTACTTTTTGAAAATTCAGACTGAAGAGTTGACAGTTCTTTTATTTTGAAAATGATATGGGACAGATGTAGCCGTATACTTTATAGCAAGCTGTGAACCTGGTCAAACATTAAAGCTGAGGAAAATTTGGTGCTGTTTGCCTAGGTTTTAAGGCTGCATTTAAAAGATATTTCCAAGGCCTGTGGAGAAACAGATGTAGATAGTCAGGGCTGCACTCATGAGTGTCTAGGGGCCGGCGAGATGGCTCAGCGGTCTAAAGCGCCGGCTTGGGCAAGCTCAGGCAACCTCAGGGACCAGAGATCGATCCCCAGCCCCATACGGTGTGCCAGCCCCACCCCCAGGGCAGGCTGAGCTGACCACAATATATGTATATGTAAAATAATAATAATAATAATAATAATGAATAATGAGTATCTGATATCACTTAGACCCCATAACTTTGTGATAAGATCTTAACATTTAATTTAATTTAATATTTAATTTAATTTAATAATTCTGCTGCATGTGTGTTCTAGCACATATTGAAAGGAAAACTGTGTTAGGAAGAAGAAACATAAAGCATGCATAAATTCTCATCCCTGAAGATCTAGATCTCTTTGAAGAAACTATACAGGTGCTGACCTTCCAGTAGGAAAGATATAGTGATAATCTATTACATAGAATGTCAATCATTTGTCTTAAATCAAGATGTACTGTTTAGTAGAAGTAGTATTTTTATCACACTTGTTCTAGATTGGCAAGGATTGATCACATGGCACAAATCAAAGAACATATGTGATACAAAATACTATGTTAACTTTTAACAGAGCGTCATGAATAAGATTTTGGGTAAATAGCATAAAAATGGCAATAATAATATCAAATATTCTTTACCGAACAGTGAACTTATTCCAGTGATTTGCTGAAAGATTTACGTAACTCTGAACTCTTAGAGTTCTGTGAAGAAGATACTGTCATTCTCATTTTCAAAATGAGAAAGCAGAAGCCCAGAAAGTTAGGAAACCTCTCGCTAGGGCATTCGCCTGGTGGGTCCCAGGGTCTGGTTTTCTCCCATCATGTTGTCCCTATCTGTGCACCAATAATAACTTCAGTTTGTAAGAACAAAATTATGTAGTAGTAATTTTAAGATCATCTTTTCTTTTCAGCCAAATTCTGGATTAAGCTATCAGTTTAAGGAAACAAGTTGCTGATTACAAATGCTTGGGATGAGGTAGCTCACCTTTCATTGTTAATTCTGTTTGACACCCAACATTTCCAGCCTGAGATAAATCACCTTTCCTTGGGTCCATTTTTTTTTTCTAGTACTATGCTGTTTTTATCTCTGTAGGTCTGGAATATAATTTCTAATTAGGCCCTGCCTTGCATTTGTTGCAGAATTACATTTGTGGTCTCTTCTGATTCCAGCTGAATTCTAGGAATGTCCTCTTTAGCCATGTGAGGTATATTATTCTGATTTTGATTGAGGTTGCATGAAATCTCCCTAACAATTTTGGAAATATGGCCATTTCCACTATGTTGGCTCTTCCTACCCAAGAGCAGGGTCACTCCATTGTCCCATGTCTTCTTCAACCTCCTTTTTCAGAGTACTATAGCTTTCAATGTAAAGGTCTTTTAACTCCTTAGATTGATTTCTAAGTATTTCAAATTTTGGGTGCTATTGTGAGTGATGTGGTTTCCTAATCTTTCTCTCAGTGAGTATGTTATTTGTTTATGCTACTGATTTTTTTTTTCATCTTTTTGAGACAGGGTCTCACTATGCAGTTCAGGCTGGCCTTGAGCTCACTTTTATAGCCCAGGCTTTTCTTGAACTCTCGCTGATCCTCCTGCCTCAGCCTCCCAAGTTCTGGGATTACAGGCGTGTGCCACCATACCCGGCCTGCTATTGATGTTTGAGGCTGACTTTGTGTCCAGCTATGCTACTGAATTTGGTTATCAAATCTAGAAGTGTTTTTGTGGGGCTTTTGTGTTATTCTATGTATAGTATCAGGTCGTCTACATAAAATGATACTTAACTTTTTCCTTTCCTATCCTTATCCTTTTTTTTTTCTCATCTAATTTTTGTGGCTCATGTTTTCAGAACTATAAGAGTGGTGATAGTAGATGTCCTTGTCTTGTTCCTGATTTTAGAGTGACAATTTTCAGTTTTGGACCATTTATTATGATATTGGTTTGTCAAAGATGGCTTTTATCAGGCTGAAATAAAACCCATATAATCCAATTCTCTGTACAGTTTTCATCATGAATTGGTGTTGAACTATGTCAAATGCTTTTTCTGCATCTATTGAGATGATCATGTGATTTTGTTTTTGGCTCTGCTACTATCATGTGTTACATATATATATTTGCATATGTTCAAACATCCCTGCGTTCTTGGCATGAATCCCGCTTGGTCCACCTGCGTCTTCTTGATGGCTGGCTGCATCCTGCTTGCCAGTATCTTATTGAGGATTTTCCCACATATACTCGTTAGGGAGACTGGCCTATCATTCTGCTCTGTGGCTCGATCCTCCTCAGGCTTTAGTGTCAGGGTAATACTTACCTCCAGCAACGAGCTTGTGAGATTTGCTTCTCATTAAACCTCGTGAAAGAGTTTGAATATTAGTGACATTACACCTGTTCTAAATGCCTTATAGAATTCACCAATATTATATATACCTAAATTGTGTTAATCAACTTAACTTTACAAAAAGATAAGTAAATTCTGGAGATTTAAAGCGCAGCGCGAGTGGTGACTCATGTGCTCATTAATTTGATTGTGATAATCACTGCATGATATGTGGAACATTGTTCTGTGCACCTGGAATCCAGGCAGTCTGCGTTTGTTGATAAAATATTTAAAATAAGAAAAACAAAATGAATCACTCTTCAGAGATAGCTTATTCCGAATCTTCCAGCTTTTCTACTGTTCCTGGTCATTTTTTATAGATTATTCCTTGCTCTCATGCGCACCCTGTGGTCCATCCTCAGCTGTGTAGATGGCTTCGGTGACTTCATTCTTTCATTCTGTTGAGCTCAGGCACAGTGCATAAAATTAAAGCTATCAGGCGAGTCCGATTCATGTAAAATATTGCATGTGCACCAAATGTTGAGCATAGAGATTTCCGATATTGAAATTTCCTGGAAAATTCTGTTGGTTAAGAATCAAATTGCTTTAGTTTAACGACTGAGTATTTATCGTTGCTTCTAAGAGCCCACCCAGATCTGTAGCTCATAGTGTGAAATACGGCTCAGGGCAACAAACGCAGTAAGGAAAGCTTCAGGTTTTTATTACTGTTTGTTTTTTCTTTGTAAGAATCTTTTTGCTTTGCATCTTATACTCTGAAGATAATGATACACAGTGTTTTAACTGTTGCTATTCTCTTTTTTGTGACATTTTATTTGATTTTTTGATAAAATAAAAAAGCAGTAAGCTGACTTGCATTGAGGTAATATTGTAATATTTTTTTAAAAAATATTACCATCACACACAAAGTGTTGAAAGCATAGAAAACAACTCTTTTCTGTCAGCTGCCTGGAAAGACAAGACAATGAAAGAAACTGCCCAAGTTCAAGTACTAAGAAAGAGAACGTGTGAGGAAGGAGCAAAAGGAGTCGTCTTAACGCGTGGACCTCACGCTGGCTAGCTGAGAACCTCGCTGCTTCCTCCTCCGAGGCGCACGACCCCTGCCCATTGGCTGCTTTGGGGAGCACTGAGCCCCGCAAGGCCCGACTCTGCTCCTGCACCATCACGGGCACTTCTGAGAGGCAAGGCCCGCACTGTGTGGAAGGCAGGACGCACCCCTGCTGTGCTGTGCTGTGCCAGGGGGCTCCCCTGGGTGAGGGACCCAAGTCCCTCAGAGCTGCCACGGGGAATATTACAGCCACCTCTTCTTTTCCTGAGGCCAGAACGTGAGAAGCCCAGCGACCCCTCCAGCTCCCCAGAAGGAAGAAAAATATCATGGGATATCATGTAAATTCCAAATGAGCATCTTTGGATGAAGACACGTGAAAAACTGGTCATCAAGCTACATAAAATTACATCTTTCTGCCTCCAGATTCACAGCATAGTGGTGGCGTGTTCTACCTGTCAATCTGCCCCCATAGTAGGAAATGAAAACTCATTATGATGCTTCATATATCAAAATGTGCTGAAATATGTGATAAAGTAATATTTTATTAATTTCAAGAAAGAGTAAAATACATGTGAATACAAAATGTATGCATAAACAAAAGCATGCAATCCCCACCTACAGTTTCCACACAGTAGAAATCCCTAGGAGTTATAGCCAGACAATCCGAGTACAGCCTATACTACCATTGTGGCAGAACATAATTATATTTGGTCTAGAAGATGTGTTTCGTGTCTCATATTTGGTGTGTCGTTTTTGCTTTAATATTCTTTCTCCCTGAACACATAGCAGTACTATTTTAGATCAAGAACATAGAAATTACTATATAGCATCAAAAATTTTGAATAATTTTGAAATGGTTGAAAACTTTAGTTGCTGTAGTTTTCATTAGGGAAGAGCATTTATTGGTTATGAATTTGTTCCTACAAACATTTGCATTTATTAGGATATACATGCTCACACATTAGTGTCCCCACTGAAAGTGACACCCTCATACACTATCTGTGCGTAAGTGTATACATGCATTCTTCTATGTAGCCTTAGATTTAAACTCACTGTTTGTCACCATTGGTTGGTGGTGGCACACCAAATGTATGCATGCACGCATACATGAAAATATTTTGCATATTTATACATTTATATATATTTTTTGGGCTGCGGAATTTTACCGCTCAGGGAAAGTAATAGGTGGGTCACAGAAAATTAGAACCTGGGACAATCGAGGATGTTTGTGTGTGAGGTTGGTCCAATGAGAACTGACGGAGGTGACTGACAAGCAAGTGTGCAGGTGACACTGGCCGGGCCAGAGCCCTCAGGCTGCTCTCGCTGCTGGCCTCACCTGCCTTGCCCGATTAGCCTGTTCTGCTGTCTGTTAGTGTCCCTGTATTTCAGGATGGTACTTCAGGTAAGCTTTAAAGCAAGTGCTTTATGTTAGCTGCCTTGCAGTTGTGAAGTGGGCAGGAGGACACGCTCTCACTGCCAGGCCAAACATGGTGAGCTGGCCCCTGACACTGCATTCCTCCTGCCAGGTGGACAGAGCAGAGATTCCTAGAGGGCAGGGATGGCAGGGGAAGGCAGCGGTCCAAGGCATTTCCAGACAATGAGTGTCCCATTCCTTCAAGGAATTTGGTGCTGCACATCCTGTCTGTGCCCTTCCCGGCAAACACTGCAGGGTGCCCTGTGCTGGTGTCTCTCCAGTACTGCCAGTCAGGTAGAGAAGGCTAGGAGGATGCTGAGGTGACTCATCACTTCTTACTGTTTTATAAAACTATTCAAAAACATGGTGTTATGGTTTAAAGATAAGAAAAGCTTCCGGAATGTTGTATGGAAGGAGAAATCATTTATACTGATGAAACAAATAGTAACATTTTAAAGGAAACTATTAGAAAGAATCACTCCAGCTGTGGAATTAGAATGCATACTAGCATAATTATTGGAATCTAAGCTTTTATCTGTGTTACATTACATTGATAAAGGAGTTTTATCGATTTTACAGCTGATGTTGTCATGTTACTGAAGTGTAATTGCACAAACCCTGCATGTTTTAGGGTGGCTGACGGGAGAGCTGTGGTTCTTGACTTATGCTCTGATGGGCAGCGTTACTGCCATCTGTGAGCAGATGAGAAATGCAAATCGCAGATCTGAGGCAGCTGTGAGTCACAGTCTCTGGAGATGCTCCCAGGAAACCCTTTAAGGAGCTCTGCGGGGCTTCTGAGCACATTAAAGCTGGAGATCCACTGGCCTGCAGAGCCTGCAACAGAAGTCGTAATCTGCAACAGGAGCAGCTGGAACTAAGAACTAGGTTTTCTTGTCATAGTTGCAGGACCCAAATTTTCTTATTTCTAAAAAGGAGCCATTGTAAATTCAGATTATGAACAAGCAAGATCACAGTTTTAATTATGATTTTACAGGCTATTATGATTTGATCAGTAGTTGCTATTAATATCAGTATCTCCTAGGAATAGTTTTAACAAACTTTACACCCCACTTACTTTGAACAATGTTTTGAAACATTTTAGTTTATTTACTAAGTTAAATAATAATGTGGTTGTAATCCACTATTTACATACAAAATAAAATCAAATTTTATTGAGCCAGTTCCTGAAATATATTAGAGGTTGATTTTCCAAATAGGGGCTTAGCTCACTGAGCTGGAAAACATAAGGACTATGTAGTCACTGTGTGTACCTGCTTGGTTGCTGTTCCTTTGAGTGGAAATGGAGATTGGCCCCTTCTTTTTTCTAGTAGAAACTGAGGAGAGGAACTTTGATTTATTGCCCAAGATGGCTGATAGAGGTTGCATCCAACTTTAGCAGAACTGTGCTTGCAAAACCTTTTCTTTGTTTGGTTTCAGTCTGCAGCTGTTAGCTGTTTTTGTGAGGAAATAATGGTATTAGCTATGTGTTTTCTTGGAGAGAAAAAGCTTAAAAGCTTTGGAGAGCTGGAGTCGTGGTCTGCCCGCCAAATGAGCGCGGCTGGAATGTCAGGTGAAGCCCAGGGGGAGTCATTGAACGGCAGCATCTGGAAAGAAGAGCGAGTGGGGGGGGTTTGCTTTGCAGGCAGATGATTAAGAAGCGATTAAATGAAGGTGTTAGGATGTGTGGGAGGGCGGGAAGGAAGCGCCAAAGGTGTAGATACAAGGTGGAAAGGAGGGTTACAGAAGGACTTAGCGGCGTAACTGCGGATCACCAGCAAACCCAAAAAGACTGAAATTGGTTTTGGACAGAGCAGCCTGTAGGTATCGCATGAAGCAGAACACAAGATTCCCATAATGCGGAACATACTTGGGAGTATTTCTTGGAACGGGAGAGGACAGTGATGATATGTAGTTACACAGAGCCACTGGAAGTCATTTCTTGGAGCTGGAAAGACATCCTGCTATTACAACTTTATAGTCGCACTCCAGTGATATTGGCCCTGCTTTCAAGTCCCAAGAAAGTTCTGGGCTTCGGAAATGGAAATACGACTTTGATCAAGTGAGTGGTTTTGTTTCAGCAGTTTGATACTAATGTGCTCATAATACAAGGGTTGATGTTGCTTCAAATTACTTTGAACAAGCATTTCTTTTTATTCTTATTATGAACATCAGTGTCTCCCCCTCCCTCTCATGAAATTGTGAGTGAATTGATGAAGGTTTGAATTTGGGAGTAAAGGAATGAACAAGGCCCTGCTTAGTTTAGAGCCATGGGTAAAACCTGTTTTATTCTCCCCTGAAAGTTCATGTTTTTCCTTCAAAAAAAAAAAAAATACCTCTGAATAAAAGTTTTCTTCTTGGCACCAGGTCTTTGCACATCTTGCAAAAGTTAGAAATTATACACAAAGCAACATTACAAAACTCGTCCTTGTTCAACCACGTCCTCCTCCCCAGTGGTCCCTTAGCTGCCCTTAAACTTAATACACAGAGAGACCGTAGGCAAGCACTGCGGCTCTCACATGAGATCCCACCAGTCAGCAGGCTCAGGTTCTCCACAGACGCTGTCTCGAGCAAGTCTAACGTGGAGGATTCGTTCACTGCACACAAACTCCACGCCCCACGCCTTGGTGCCTCTGGAATGTCTCCACTGAGCTGCAGGGTGGGAAAAGAGACAAGAGAACCCATCTGCCTCCCACCACTTCAGCGGGGAAGGACAATGACTTGCTTCATGTCTCCCCCAGATCCCTTGAGTGGTCAGTCCCAGAGAGGGGGTGACGGGCAAGTGTGGTGCAGCTGTGTCCTTTGCAGTCAGTCTCTGCTGCACAGGCCTGGCCTCTGCTGAGTATCCAGGCTGCTGTCAATGTGAGAAAATGTAGGGCTGAGAGGGCACCTGCAGAGGCCAATGATGGGGCAAGCTAGACGGTATTTTTCCTCAATAAAACTTTGTAGAGCAAAACTTTGGGGGACAGGATAGAAAAAGTCTTAATACAAATCTGGCTCCTTACACTAGTGTTTTCCTAGAGTGATTATTTTATTAAACAGTCTGGAGAAGTCAGAGCTTAAGGAGTGCTGGTCTATGAAAGTGTCTTAGGACTGCGTCTGCTGCCAGTGACGTGGCTTGCTCCCAGCCTTGTTCTGCGCTGCTTGGACATGAATACAGGACTTGGGTGGTGAAGCTCATAGTCCCGGCAGCTAGTGCAGATGTACCCTGGCTTCTGGGGCCAGGAGAGGGGTGCCTGTTGGGGTACTCTGTGGACCCACAGGGACACGGAAAGAAATGATTTTTAAGTCAAGGAGTAGTTTCAGGGGAAAAGGAGTTGAAAATAATATTTCTTATGTCTGCCTAGAGTCTACCCTGCCTGCGATTTTTTTCTAGAAACATAGACTTAAGGAAACAGGAGGAAGGGGCTCCAAGTTTAGGGCAACCCTGGCACTGGGTGTGGATTTGTTGTCAGTTGCTGTGCCAGTGTGCAAGGGGCTTAGCCGAAGGCCCTCATTCTGCCACCGTGAGAGCCTTGGACATACAGAAGGCTGGAATGGATGCACATTATAATTAGCTCTGTATTCCTTCAAGTTGTATAATAAACTTACTTGGAATGGCTATGCATTCAAACAAGGCATTCAAACAAGAGACCAAACAAGGCATTTTTAAAGAAATAGAGGAATATTAATTATTCTAGAACAGTAGCTGTATGCCAGGGCCGTGTTCCAACACAAAAGGACGTATAACCACTCAGAGTGTGGGGGGCATAGCGGGTGCACCCTGCAGGGCCAGCACAGTGGGTGGCTGAGGCAGGAGCCATTAGCTGGAGCTCAGCCTGGGCAATTTTATTTTGAGAACATGGAGTGTTGCCCTAGGTTCAAAATCCCAGTAATGAAGAAAAAAATTGACAGCCCACACAAAAAGTATTGTTATTCCTTAATGACTGTAGCTATCCAGGTATTTACAGCCTTTGCTGTTGGAAGCTTTTACTCTCAGTGCATATTTTAGGTTGAGTTCTTGGTTAAACAAAGCCTGGCAGAAGCACTTCTCTCAGTAGAGAGCCCCTCGCCTCACACAGTGGACTCAGAAACGCCCCTGTTCTTCATGCCCAGGACTAAACATTTCCCTCGCCCTTTCCTTCTGCCACATCACTCATCCTTCCCATGAACGCTGCTTTGCTCTCTTGACTGACATTTTCCAAGCTTTCTTTGTCCTTCCGTCTTGTGCCTAAAGCAAGACGGTTCTCCAGCAAGGCCCTGCACACAAGGCAGCAGTGACATACCTGCTCCCCATGGGCTGGACGTTTATCTGTGTTTGCTGCTGCTGCTGCTGACTTACTGAGCTTGGGGAGAGAAAGTTGCAGAGTGAATTAGGTGTAGTCTTCAAGTGTGTGAAGCACTTTAAACGCACAATGGGTACCAGCTGTACTCTATATGGGCAACGTGATTTATTGAGTAAGTCCTGCTCCTCTGGGTACAGAGAACATTCAGGCAGGGCTAGATTTAGACTCGTGCATGGAATGAACAAACGCACACATGATGTGAGTTAAGAAGGATCAGAGTCAGCAGCCCTGGACCACCCCTGGTCAGACTGCTCACATTCCCAACCTTAGGTGTACCTCTGGGGTTTAGGACGCAGCGACTCTAAAATGAAGCAGGCCACCTGGAAAAGGAAGTATAATAAAGCCAGTAGCAACCTCCTGGCCTGGTGCAGAGCCCTAGGAAACGAAGCCCGCATTTTAATTGGAATTGGGATCAGCCAAGGTCACAGTGTTAGAAAGTGGTGCCAGGGATGGACGCAATCTGGAGATCACCCACTGCCCCAGGGGGCAGGTGAGTTTCATGGGTGACCCCAGCGCCGCCCACCTTACTGTGTTGGCCTGTAGCCCGATCGTAAGGAAGTAAGCTCTGCAGTTGGGGAGCTCATCACTTGAAATAAAAAACAGATTAAGCACAGCCACGTTAAAGGTTAGCAATTAGGAGAACATTGAGTAACATTAGTGCCGGTAGGTGACTGGCTTGGAGGCCTCATAAGGTAAATGGAGAGAGCAGAATGTTGGTATCATTGGAGTGCCTGAACTGAACTTTATAAAGTATGAGGCAACTTCCTATACAAAAGTATTTAGTAGTGCTTTGGGGTAAGGAAGGAAAGAGTTGAATGGAGATGCAGGCTTTGAGGAAATTCAACAACTTAGTTTTACTTACATTTGGGACTATTTATCTGGCATGAGTATTCTGACTTTCTGTGTATTTCACATGATTAAACTGATAGGGGCAATCAAGAGAGAAAGCACACATCTGCGCTGGCTGGACCAGCAGTCAGGGGACTGACTTGTGAGGGTTAAAAGTCACTGTACTCCCAGGGTTTCCCCTTGCCCTCCTGACCCAAGCCATCTTCCTCCAACTGCCATCCTCTGTCCTTGGACTCCTCCTCTAACTTCCTGATTTGGGTCTCAGAATCTGCATGATGCCCCCCAGTCTATTCTCTGGGTGATAGCTGGAGGGGCCCAGTCAAACACCCTAGCTCACATCCTTGCTCTTCCCCTCCCATC
>PVKN010014718.1:0-18959 GCA_004027915.1 Capromys pilorides
TTCCTCTTTCCCCCATCACAGTTTGTCTTTTCTTTTGAGTAGTTTCTTCCCAATTCACAATATCTATTGTACATTTTGGACCTTATTTTGTCATTCAGTTTCTGTCACTAGTGAGACAATATAATGTTCACACATGCGGGCCTGACTTATTTCACTTATGCGGTTGGGCTTAAGCTGCATCCATTTACCTATAGAAGTCTCCAGTTTATCCTTCTTTATGACTGAGAAGTACTTCATTATATAAAAAGACCCCATGTGTTTTCTTATCTATTCCTCTTGTCTATTCATAGTAGTTATCAGAGTACAAGGCCTAGGCCTCCTATCTTGTCCAAAAGATATTAGTATAAATCTTTCTTTGCAATGAACTAATAGCAATGAGCTGTATAACTATCTTAACTGTCTTGTATATGAATGTATTTTTTCTTTTTTCCTTTGTTCCTTTTCCTCTTTCCCCCATCACAGTTTTGTATTTTTTTATCTATTCCTCAGTTGATGAGCATTGAGGTCATTTCCATAATTTAGCTATCACAAATTGTGTTACTGTAAGCATAGGTGCCCATATATCGCTTTGGTACCATATTTTTGATTCTTCTGGGAAAATACCCAGGAGGGGAACAGCTGGGATCTGTAACCCTAGTGTTTTAAAGACTCTCCACACTGGTTTCCATAGTGGTGGCACCAGTCTTCACTCCCCACCAACAGTGAAGAAGGGCTCCTTTCCTGCCAGCATTTGTTATTGGTTGATTTCCTCATGATAACCATTCTTGCTGTGGTGAGATGGAATCTCAAGGTTGTTTTAATTTGCATCTCTTTAATGGGCGATGATGCTGAAAATTTTTCATGAATTTTTTGCCATTTGTATTTATCTGAGAAGTGTGTATTCATCTCAGATGCCCATTTTTGGGTTGGGTCTTTGAACTGGCAGGGGGATTGAGTTTTTTCAATTTTGTTTGATTTTTTTTCAATTCTTTATATATTCTAGATATAAGTCCTTTGTCTGAGGGACAACAGCCTGTAAGGTTTTCCCACTCTGTGGGCTGTCCTTTCAGAGGCTTAGCGAGGTTAAGTAACTTACAGTTGCCTGTGAAGGGGTTTCAACCCAGTGTTTCACCTCTGGGGAAATTTCATTTTTGCTCACATCTGTGACCACCATGGTAACGATGCTATAAAGTTCCAAGGGACCCAGCAGCCCTCAGGCTGTGGCTGGAGACTGTGTCTCACAGCTCTTTATTAGGGTGGTGGCCATCCATCAGTCCCGCTGCCACTTCTGATTTCTGTAGTAAATACTCACCCCTGGAGTCCAGCACTGAGAAGGTAGATTAGCTAAGGGCAGTTTGCTCATTCCTCATTTGTTAGAAAGAATTGGCAATAAGCCTAGCTGCTCTGCCCACAGTCCTAAGCCCAAGTTAGTTCAGTTTGATTTAATTCAATCTGACCAATATTTATGAAGTATTCGTTGTGCACTACATATGCTGCTATGTTTTGGAGATATTGCAATAACAATTTTTTTAGTGACAACAAAGTCATGAGGGTGACGAATAAAACCAATATTTATTGATGCCATGGCATCACCTAAAGTGGATGTGTAGAATATTTCCAGAACACAAAGATGAATATATTAATACATATGTGTGCCAAGCAAGGCCACAGTTGGATGCAAAAAGCAGAGAAGAGAGAGAGAGTCATTGCAGGGACCCAGGCAGATGCATTACAGGCAAGGCAGGAAGAGGTTCTATGGCCATTTACTTCTGTGTGCCTAGTTTCTCCATCTGTGAGCTGCACACAATTACGGTTAACTTACAGGGTAGTTAGGAGGAATAAGTGCTTGATCTGGTGTTTTCAGGAGCATCTTGGACATGGCAAGGATGCAGGGAGTGTGACAATCACCAGTGCTTATTGTCCCTTATCCTATTTGGTGGCTTGTGACAACCAGGCATCCCTGTCAGGTGGACATTCCATGGTATACTCTCATTTAAAACTCTTGCTTCTGTCTTATAGTATCATTTAGGGTTTTTTTTTTTATTCATATAAGTGCTCTGAACCTTGAGTTGGATGTTAGCTTCCTCTTGATGAGAGACAGTAGGTCTCTTGGTGACATGTATAGCATGAAGTGACTTAATACATTGGGTGCTTCATAAATATTCATGTTTGTTAGTGGGTACCATTCATATCAAAACAGGCAAAGCAAGAAAACTGGGTAGGTTCATATGTGCTGAGAGTGCAGAGGCCAGATGAAAATGTGAAGGTAGTCTTCGTGAACAGCAAACCAATGCTGGCTGGTAGATTGCCTTTTCTTGATAGATTATTTTTCTTGTTTATGATGATTGAGTGTTTGAATCGGTGGGCTGCATGATGGGCTTTGTACGCATGCAGACTACCCTGGGACTTGCTCTTAGGTGATGCCCCCTGGGGGGCACTGGGCTCCCCATGAAGCTCAGCAAGCAGGTGCTCCCCTGTACACTGCACCTCATGCTCATGCATTGGGAAGCCTGGGAGTGACCTCCTAGTGTGGCAGGTCAGTCCCTGCCTGTGCTGGCTTCACGTGTCGCTGCTGTTAGAGCTCGCTCAGCCAGACAGCACATCTGGATGCACCTAAATGGCATGGGCACTGCGGCGGGGGTGGGGGTGCTGCTTGGCGATGTTCCTTCCTGAGCCAGGGCACAGAGCGCAGAGGCTCCTCCTAGCTCATGGCTCCAGCTGGCCTGGTGCACATCCAAGCCACAGAAAGCTTCTCTCGGGGTGGGTGGGAATGTGGGTGCAGTGCATAGGCTGGGCTGTGGGAAGGCCTCCTATTTCCTCTTCAAACTGCCAGGGATGTTCTTAATGAATGCCTCTCTGACCCAGGAATGTTCCTGGGAGATCTATGTCCTGCCTCCTTTTCTGCTGTCCACATGGCCTGGGGACTTCCCGGGCTGCATTCTAAGCTAACGGCCTTGTCAACCACAGGTTTACCCTCGCTGGCCTCTTCTTAAACCACATCATCAATAACTATCGCTGCAGACCCCATGCAGACCTCTAGCAAGCCAGCCTGACTGCTCTGGGTCCCCTGGAGCCACTGCATTTCCCTGTACCTCTTATTTCAGCCCTCACAGAGCAGTGGAACAAGGCCAGCTGACTCCCCTGTCCACCGTCATCCTTCACCGTGTCCCATCATTGTCTTTGGCTGCCCACTGGCCCATCCTCCTGACGTCACCATAGCGGTCCCTCTGTCTGTGCTAAGCGAGGCCTTGCACCCGGGCTGTGCACTTGTTGGAGCCCAGTGGGAGCAGACAGACCAGAGGGCCCGGCAGGGGAAGGAGCAGTGAAGGAGTGCATGAGGGTTCCCTTCACAATTTGGTTGCCACCCTCCTGTTGGCCCTGCTGGTTTCAATGAGTGAATGAGGGCGGTTGATGCTTCAGCCACCGGTGTAACCAGATCTCTGTGGGCTCTTGAAAAATGGAGCTCTCTTCAGCAACAACTGTTTGCAATTAACTTTAACATATGGTGGAATTTGTTTTTGTGTCCATAAAGCATGATAGGCAGTGAGGATCTGGCAGGGAATGCACCCCGCTTGTCACGCCCTGCGCCTCGCTGGTGGGAGGAATCTTTCCACTCTGGAGCACTGAGGCTCTTGGTGAGCTGCATGGTCATAGATGACTCAGACGGGGCCCTGAGCCCGCCTGCTGGCCCTGCACAGCCTCTTCCCACCAGATGTTTCTACCTGCTTAGCAGCAAGGCATAGTTTTTTGTTTGTTTGTTTGTTTTTTGATAGCACAGGTTGGCAGCCTCTGGCCTTAGCAATTCTTGCTTTTCAGTTTTGGCCATTGTCCAGTTCCTGTGCTCTGGATAAAACTGCACCTTCTACTGAGGGTGCTGCGCAGGATCAACATGCCTTGATAGACCATAGCAGCAGGAGTAGGAGGTCAGCCCTGGGACCGACTCCTCAGTGAGTTGGGTGAGTTGGGCCTCCAGTGACAGAAGCACTGAACGGGGCTTCGGCTCACAGGAGGACTGTTCTTGCGAAGCATGTGGTCTGGAGGCATGTGGTTCTCTGCTGGTTTGGCAGCTCAGCAATATCACCAGTCCTGGACTGGCCAGATAGCTCAGTGGACTAAAGCACCTGTTTAGGCAGAACGCAGTGGCTGGGGTTTGATCCTTGGCGTGCCATGCTGGCCCCACCTCCCCAGGACACTGAGACAGTGGCTGAGACTGGGCGTGGTGGTGCGTGCCTATAATCCCAGCGTTTGGGAGGCTAAAAACTGGAGAATCACTGTGAGTCTGATCTACGTAGTGAGACCCTGCAGACCCCGTACAAATACATTAGAAAAGAAAAATCACCAGTCATCCAGCCTCCTTTCATTTCTCGCCTTCTAGCACCAGGTGGGACTTCATTGCCCAGCTTGTCCCAAGACAGCTCCCTATCCATAAGGAACTCAGAATGAGAAGGAAGGGCAAGGCTCGCAGCTTCTGTCATTGTTTGTTGCTTATTCATAGAGTAAAGTCTATCTGAAAACTCACCAACAACCTGTCCCTCATATGCCTATAGCTATAATGGGGCCATGGCCCATACCAGTAGTAGTCACTGGCAGAGAAGAGGTAGGTCTGACTGGCTCAGATAAAATCATGACTGATCCGGGGGCTGGGGCACACTGCTGCCAGTGGAGTCAGATTCTCAGCAGGGTGGAAATGGAGGCTAGCCATGTCTTTCTTTCTTATTTATTTATTTATTTATTTATTCGTTCATTTATTTGTTTATTTATTTGGTACAGGGTTTTGTTATGCAGCTTAGACTCATAATGATCCACCTGTTTCAGCCTCCCCAGCACTGGCATTACACATGTGCACCAACATGCCTGATTTCAAGGCCAGCATTGTATGTGGTACAGGGGATTGAACCTGGGTCCTTGCACTTTCCAAGGAAGTGCTAGCCATGTCTTTCTTGTCAGAGGCTGTGGCTGGGTACTGGAAGCTGCAGAAGGGACAGTTCATGCCTGAAAAGCATAAGGTAGTAGGATGTACGAACACTGTGTACAGATTTTTCCAGCCTCTCTTTACTTCTGACCCATGTGCTGGCCCTAACAGCCCTCTCCCAACAGTTCTTTTTCTTCACTTTACTCCTATTCTCAAAAAAATGTCAAGACTGTATTTCCTATACAGTAAAGGGTGAAGTCATCTTAGCACTCAAGGCTCTTCTCTGCCTTACTGGAACAGTCTCACACCTGGCAGGAAGTACAGATTTCCTGTTCTATCTCCTGGTATTCCCTTGTGCAAAGCAGGTATCACTCCAGCTGATTTATCTCCTTGGGGAGAACTTCTTTATTGTCCCAACAGGAAGTTTCCTGATTCTCCTTTGAGTTTCTATGGTTATTGGAGACCTAGACAGGTATAGGTAGTCTTATAGGGGTGGTTGTGGGGCTTGGGCTGATTCTTGAAGGCTGGGGAGAGTTTGGATTGGTGGAGAGGATAGAGCCATGCCAGGGAGCTGAGGCAGTTTGATACTGTCTGTGAGCATGCTCTGTCCTCTTCAGTTTCCTACTCTTCTTCTGCTTGGAGCATCTTGGTGTTCTTTCTCCAGGAGTGTGTATACTTGGCTTGGGGCTACCATGTTAAATAGCACATGGAGAGGACATGCCCATCATCACAGACAAGTCTGTTGCACAGCAGTGATTTAGAGGGGCACCACAGAGATGCTGGATGGGTCTGAAACCCAGATGTCCTTTGGTGCAGGTACAGTTTTCCCACAGTTGTTTTATTAGTTTGTTGGACTCTGACCTGTCAGCATCTCTTATGAGGATGGAAATGCAGCCTGAACAAACTAAGGAAGCTGGTTCTCAGCAGGACACTCCAAGCAGCACTGCCCTCAGCACTGGGGCAGTCTGGATTCATTCTTTACCTCTCACTCTTGTCTCAGAGCTGCAAGGAACTGAAGTGTGCTGGGAAAAATGGAAGTAAGTAATTGAGCAGCAAATCCGTCTCTGGGCAGCTCTGGACCTACTGCTAGTGACCTTCTCAGGGATGCAAGCTCCTCATCCTAGATTCTGTCTTTTGTTGTTTGCGTTTCCATACTGGGAATTGAACCCCGGGCCTTCACACTAAGTTATATCCATTTTCCTTTTGTATTTTTTTGAAATTTTAGGACAGGGTCTTCTCTAGTCCCTGAGTTGCCCAGGCTGGGCTCCAACTTGTGATCTTCCTGCCTCTGCCTCCCAGAGTGCTTGGATTACAGGTCCAAGTCTAGGTCTTTATGGATACCCCATGCTTGGCTGTTGGGAGGTTTCTATGCATCCTTCTCTTTAGCTTTTGCCATGGTATGTAGACAGTGCAGCTCTACCATTAGAATGCTCATAGAGCCTTTCCTGAGGTCTTTGCAGTGATTTTCAGAATTTTTCATAACAGTGTGAAGCATGTCTGGGTGAGAAAACTTGGTCATCTAACCATGAACTCTTCTGCCAGCTGTCTTTCTCTTTAGTTCCTCATTTGCTGCTGATAACTGGTGGTATGAATATCACTAATCCTATTTTACAGTTGAAGAGATTCAGGCTTAGAGTGGTTAATCATCATGACTAAAGACAGACAGCTGATAAGTGATAGAGGAGAAGCTTTAACCTGAACCTTTTTGTGCTCTAAGATACCAGAGTTGCCCCATAAGTAAGTGTCTTATAAAAAGACATTTTACTCTCTTTAGAATGATCTTGGGCTTGACCTCCTTGGGCTTGATGGCCTCTGCGTGTGCCCTCATGGCCTTGGCACTGTTTGTTTACATCTTCTTGAAGCCCTTCTTGTTGTGCTTCTTGGCAAAACACGTGTTGCTAAGGAACTTGGGACCTACCACCTTCAGAGATTCTTATCTTTGTAACCAAGATTAACCCAAAGGGAGTAAACCACAGGCTCACTTGACTTGTCTGTATTGCCCATCCCAAGCTTGGGAAGCATATCTGTGCCTGCATTGCCAGGGATCGCAGCCTTTGCCAGTCAAAGGCCCAGGCTCCAGCCAAGGCCCAGGCTCCAGCTTCTGCCCCAACCCAGGCTCCCAAAGGTGCCCAGGCCCCCATGAAGGCTCCACAGTAAAAGCCTCTAATCTGCTGATGTAAAAACAGAAGGACTGGTGTGACCCCTGGGGTGCCATCTGTGGGGGGCTGGTGTACCCCTGTGCTCTTTGCACAAATAAACCTGAGGCAGGGGAAAAAAAAAAGACATTTTAGCATCCTTTCACCCTTACCTCTGGTTTCCACACACTGGCAGTAGCTGTAGGAATATTTGCTTGCAAGCCTACCAAGGTAGTGCTGTCTTTCAGCACTGTTCCTGAGGCCCCAGTGAAGGCTTAGAACGAAGGCCTCACTTACCCAGTCACTCTGCTCACTCCTGAGCCATCTGTTTCCCAATTCATCACTGTGGGCTTAACAGTAGTCCAGGATCATGCAGGAGTGGGGGCAGAGCCACACTACCTGGTATATGACACTGGGAAGTAAAGGTGCTTGGTTCCTCTGGTCAATGCACCAAAGCATCCAAAACGGTCCACACTCTGCTCCTTCCATGCTGAGTTTCCAAGAATTTCACCGACTGCGTCCAGCAGGTCGACTTGCTCAAGGGAGGCTGACATTCTCTCCATGTTTGCTCTCCACCCCTTCCGGTTTACTGGTGTCTGTCACTTCATTGCCTCTGTCCAGCCTCTCTTTCCATCCTAAAGATTTCTCTCAAACCAACTCATTTCTGTCAGCAAACATTCTAAAATTACTCCAATCTGTGGACCGCAGGTCCTCCTCCTGTCTCAACCCACTTCTTTGTGGACTCTTGCCCTGAACATCTACCCACCCCATGAGATCTTCTACTGGCCATGGCTCCAACACTGGCCTCTGGCCTGCTGAGCCCAGGGGTGCTCTGTCCCCGCTCTTCTTGATCCATTGGCAGCAAGTGATGCCCTGTGTTCATTTCTCCTGGTTCCCTAGTCTCATCACCTCTGTCACCTCTTACTTGGAATGGCTCAATAACCTCTGAACTGGCTTTCTTCTTTTCTCCTTATCTTTTTGACAGATAGCTTTCAAAAGGGCCATAACAGTGGGCCATTAAAACTTAATGCTAGGGGGCCGGCGAGATGGCTGAGCAGTTTAAAATGCCTGCCTTGGCAAGCTTAGGCAGTCACAGGGACTGTGGTTCCATTCCTGGCACCACATGCTGTGCCAGCCCCAACCCCCAGGGCAGGTTGAACCAGCCATAAGAAAAGGAAAAACTTAATGCTAGGTATGTACCCAAAGACTTGCAAATGGGTGCTCAGATAAATATATACAAACACATGTTAGTTGCACTGTCTGCAGCAACAAAATGAGAGGAATAGCCCAAGTGTACAGTGGATTAACAAAATGTGTTGTGGCACACATTGGAATGTTCTTCACTCATAAAAAGATTCAAGTGCTGATGCACACAAGTGAGTCCTAATGAATGAAAAGAAAAAAGAGAGACTTTATCTAGCATGTCATTTCTCTGTAAAATGCAGCCACCAACTTTTGGAGAAAAGGTCAGAGTTCTCCCTGCTCTCTGCGAGGTCTTTGCTGTCCTGCCGTCTTTCCTGTAGGTCTTGTCTAACCTCACCTCTCAGCACTGTTGCCCCCGCCTGGTCCTCCCAGCCACACAGGACTCAGTGCCTGTTCTCTGACAAGCTGCTGTGTCCAGGTCCTGGGCTTTTGTGCCTCCTGCTGTGCTTTGCCCAGGTGCCCTGCTGACAGGCGTGGGTGAGACGCAGTCTTCTCCAGCTCCTGAGGTCTTTGCCCAGATATCAGCTCTTCTGTGGAAGTCAGGAGCCCCTACTTGTGCCACTTCCTGTCTCCATTGTCCCTTCAGAGATCCACAACACTTGCCTCACACTTTGTTTGGTGTCTGTTTGCTTTTGTCCCATGGAAGTTCCAGGAGCAGTGAGTTTGCCTGGCTTGTTCTCTCTTCCATTCCTCCCAGCCATGACTCCATGCTGGCCTCTGGATTGCCAAGTACATTCCCTTAATAGTCACAGCTGGAACACTCAGCACCCACTAAAGATGTCTTATAGGCTTGAATATATAAAACTCTTTCTTTAAATGACCTGTACTTTGAATTCCCTTAGTTACCAGGATGCTTGTGCCACTTGGCAAGGGCTGCTGTAAGAGTCAAAATCTCTCCCCAGGTATGTCCACAAATTCACTGGTTGGTGCCTTTGAAGTTGTTTTCCAGATGGCAAAGGCGTGTTGTGGTATTCATCTGCCTTTTTCTCTCATGACTGTCGTTCGAGGAAAGGATAGCTTTCCTGGTAGAGGTAAGGTACTTGCCTGTTTGAAGCTTTGGGTGGCTACAGTCTAGCGTGAAGATATTTCAGGAATGAGGACCAGGGCCAGATTTTCTCCCAGCGTGCCTGTGGGCAGAATTGGGATGGAAGTGGGTGCGGTGCGTGTGGCTGCTTCTGCACAGCGATGGAGGCCAAGTCTGATGAAGCAGCTGCATGGTGGCCCCTCTGCCTCTGTCGCAAGGGGCCAGGCTGCCTGCTTCCAAGCTTGCCTGTCAGTAGTCTGCCAAACTCAGAGCTAAGACAGCAGGTCTTTATCTTGGCCTCTGGCCTTTGCTTTGACTTGGAAGAACAGGCCTTCCACTTCCTATTGTTCTTAAAATTGTAGCTTGTAGGCCAGCCAAATAGCTCAGTGGATTAAAGCACCTGCAAGCAGGCACAGGGGCCTGGGGTTCTATCCCGAGGCCTGGCCACCACTGGGGTGTACTGAGAAGTCACGTGAGACTGGACATGGTGTTGCGTGCCTGTAATCCCAGCTCTTGGGAGGCTGTAAACAGGCGAATCACCATGAGTCTGATCTAGGTGTGAGACCCTGAACACCCTGTAGAGCCTTCCCTAAAAAATACAACAAATAAATATAAAAATTGTAGCCTGAATCCAAAGGTCTTTGAGAAGCAGAGAAAGGGTAGACTACTGGGGCTCCATTTCCTCCCCCACCTCCTACCCTCTGGTCCCACCTTTTGACTTCGGGGTTTTCACTGGCTGAAGCAGAGCACAGACTTCCCTAGATGTTCCTGCTCTCTTCAAGCCTTCCAGTGCTTTGGGACACCTAGACCAGTGATGGAAGCCTTTTAGAGCTTTCAGCTGACACCTTCCACTCACCGCCTCTGCCCGAGATTGTCTTTATTTATTTCCATGGTGGGAGAGGTGCTTATAAAATTTTTCCCCCAAACTTCTTGCTGCCACACAGTCTGAAACCAAGTACCTACTCAACTAAGGAATGTGTGTGTATGTGGGTGTGCATGCACACGCATGCACGCATGCGCGCATGAGCACCCATCTCTGTACTGCCATCTATAACCATACTTTGTCACTGTGGTTCCACACTGGAACTCCTGTTTCATGGTGACTTTGGTGACTCATCAGCTCCCCATGTCTGTATGTTCTCTAGTCCTCCAGGTGGAGCCAATGTGGGCAGCAGAGTCATGCACAAAGTAGCCAAGATGAAAGTTACATTGCAGGCTGACTTGCCAACATGGTGCTTGGGTGAGGGTGGCATGCTGGCTGGCCCTGCACACTTGTCCCTAGGCTGCTTGGTTTTTCCATTTTCACCCAGTGCGCACTGGCTTGTTTTATTATGAGTTCAAAGCCTGGCACTGTCCTGGATCACTGATCTCAGAGTCTGCACACTGTAGTAATGAGTAGAGAACAACTTTTCACCTCTCCTTTCTGGGTAAAATATTTCAATATAATTGATACTCTCACTAACTCAGACCGTGGATTGATAAGGGTGTTAGTATTCCATTGTAGACACAGAGGGCTTTCAATTTATAAAGTACCATCCAGCCACGTGGCTAGGGCCACCATCAAAGTGAAGTTGGGGAGTGATATGGTGGCAGATTTCATGGAACCGCCAACTTTAGAAAGTTGGGCAAATTGTTTAAACCTTCATCAAGTCTTTATTCTGTCATCTGTGAAATGGGGATGAGTTTTGGGCAGGTGACATCCCCTGGTACAGTACTTAGTAGGATTATCTTGGCTACTATGTGGAGAAGCAACATGGCAGGTGGCAAGAGGGAGCAGATACATCACCCAGGAGGCTGTTGAGGTGACCTAGGGGAGGTGTGGCGAGGCACAGCTGTAGGGGGAGCAGAGAGAGAACAAGGAAGATCAGCTGCTGTTCTGCTTTGAAGATGGAGCACAAATTGGGTTGTGAACCATCTGGTTTTGTTTTTTATGTATTTAGTACAGGGTCTATAGCATCTCACTATACAGATTAGACTCAGTGATCCTCCTATTTTCAGCTTCCCAAATGCTGGGATTATAGGTATGCACGACCATGCCCAGTCTCAATTGCTGTCTCAGAGCACTCTGGGGGCGGGGCTGGCATGGAATGCTGGGGATTGAACCCCAGTCCCTGCATTTATCTAAGCAGGCACTTTCATCCACTGGGCTATCTGGTTCACCCTTGTGAACTATCTGGACAAGAAGCATATATGAGAGAGGAGTTAAGACCAGTCTGAGATGCTTGTCCTGAGCAATAGGAGAGACAAGGGTGCTGGCTGCCCACAGCATAGGGGAAGCTGTGGTTGGAACAGATTTGAGTCAAGGTAAGACTGGTGGAAATTCAGGAATTTTGGCTTTAGTTTTATTTTTCAACTTCCTGATGGTGGCCAGTTGTTAACAGGAGGGGAGAGAGTTAAAATTTATGGGTAGGAAGAGAGTTGGAGAACAAAAAATAAATAAAAATATCAAGAAACAAGGACTGTATCACTTATACTTGGTCAGGCTTGGGAACTCTTATGGGGCTCCCAAGGCAGCTGAAGTCTAACTGGATAGGACCACAGCGCTGTCTCCAGGGAAGGAAGCTCATGGGTGTTGTCTCTGTTGGATTTGGGGTTAGTGATGGGGAACCTTGCTGTGATGTCAGATTTATCACCAGATGATGGGGGCATAGGATCATGAGATAGAATCTCACCCCTTTCTCCCTTCCTTCAGAGCTGAGGTGTTCTTTCTTTTTGTGTGTGTACTTACTTATTTACTTATTAATTATTTTTTATTTTATTTTTTTCTTTTAATAAGAAATAATAATGTGACATTTTCAAAGCATGTTAGTAGTACAATTCCAATAATGGATACAATGCATATTGTTGTCCTCATAGTAGTTATACAGAGCACGGGCTATAGACATGATATTTTTCTAATCATTGTTGGTACAAGAAATTTCTTATCATTGAACTAAGAGAAAGTAGGTGTATACATAGTCCAGTATTCCATAATCACAATGGATTATTGGCAGAACTGGCAATGTTGGAAGCTGTTGATTTAAGCCTTTTATAACTCAGCATAACAATATAGCTTTATGTTTTATGCCTCGTGGTTAAACTGTTCTGCTGGGTTGTTAAGGGCAAGTTAAAGCAAGACCTGTATAACAAAACATGTAAATTGTGTATCTCCCAAGGTCAGTCAGATCACCTCAGGATTTACTTTGAAACCATGTAAAGTGCATTGTAGAACTGTTGTCAGTGTCAGCGGTCTGGCTGAGTCATGGCCATTGCGTGACCAGTTTGTTCTTTGTGAAAGCCTAAGAGAATGTTTTCTATCTAGGTGACTCTCCTTATACGCACTATACATCATTAATCTCTTTCCTCTGTGGCCCCATAATCTCCTTGAACAGAAAATTTGGGAAATCACTGAGTTATAGTATGTTGCAGCACAGGTTCTCTCATGTCCTGAGTCCTCACTGACCTTGAAGGGCTAGGGCCAAAATACTGGCAATCCTTATAGCCCTTCTTTTTCTCTGATTTTTGGTCTGTAAACTTACATTCTTAACCCTCCAGAGGAGAAGCTTTGTGACACTATTACTCTATAACATAGATATTTGAGCTTAAGCTCACTGTCTTTCTGAATATCATACATCTTACACTTAACTTGAAATCGGTATTTTCCGTCAATCATTGATATTCTAATAAGTCCCTATACAATGTGATAAAAGCAGTTACACATTTTTACACAGACATTTAGAAATCTAGGTATATATTTACAAAACTGTAGCCAGTCAGTTCTACGGCATTTTTCCTAGTCTCTTTGATATGTTATATAAGACATTGCTTTGAGATCTTTAAACTTCTGAGGCTTTCAGCAAACTTAGATCACCCAAGAGATGTTTCCTCACATAGAAAAGGGAAGTCCTCAACAGCTCCCTGCAGCTTGTATGCCTTGGTGAGAAGTTTTTTGCTCCATTTTCACTGGAAGTTTTTCCTTTATTTCTCTTCCCAGACTAGGCAGTCCTTGAGAATAGGCCTGATGTGAGGAAGAGGGAGACAGTAGCTGCTGTTGCAGTCTTGCATGTCATTATGTCAGAGGCAGTGACACAGGTGACTTAGAAACAAACTCATGGCTCATCAACACATGTGCAGTTCAAAACATAGTACTGTTGGTGCTGAAGGTATCAGCTGGTTCCAGGAGGCGTTCCAGAGTTGTGAAAATGTGACTCTCTCCTTTGATCCTATACGGCACAGAAGTAATCATGAATGAAAAGTGAGGTGACCAGAGAGATTCACGGAGAGCTTGTTGTTGCCTCCTGCTGGGATCCTAGAATATTTCCCATCAAGAAAGTCATCAATAATACCCTGTCCTTCCTGTTATTACACACACACACACACACACACACACACACACACACACACCAGGAACACACATTTTTTGTAAGGATATACATCATATTGGCCACATGCCATGTACTTGAGCCAAAAATTATGGAACAATAGGAATCTCTGCCCAGAATATCAGCTAAAATACCTCATTCTCTCTGTTCTGTTGTTTCCTGGGTATGTTTAAGAGAGTCTCAGGAGGCTAATGAGGGAAGGAAAGGAAAACTGGCATTTTTCAAAGGAAACCAAAGCTTTAGTTCCCTAAAGAGCAAACATATATTTTCCATGTGTCTGTTTTATGTTTCTTGCCATTGTTGCATGTCTTTGTAACAGTATGGAAAGTTTCTAAGTCATGCCACCTTGGCCTGAGTTGTTGGAATCCACACACTCACCACAGCCTTGTACTCTACAACCTGATTCATACAGTGCTTTCCAGGTTTTGGCAAAAAAGGAGAGTGGGAGGGAGAAGCAAGCCTCCAAGAAGGAAGGGCTAACTGTGGTGCTCTGTGCTGACTGATGCAGCTCATCAGATAATGTTTAGTCATTCAAGAGCGTGAAGAGCTACATTTCTGTCCCTCGCTGGACCATGCATAGCCTCTTGCTTCTGACCATTAACTCAGCCTCCAGCTCTGGCTGATCCTCTCAGTAATCTTATCTCTCTTGAGACCTAAACCACTCTCCTTCCTGGACCTAGATCCTTTGCATTTGTATGAGGAAGGTTCTCTTAGGGTCTGACAGCTAGGAGAGCACAGCAGGAACCTGGGTATCTCAGGGTAGGTCCACATGGTGGTAGTGATCTTTTTGAGAAATGGTCATCTGACAACTCAGATGATATGGAGAACAGGTCTGTTCTGCATATAGGCCAGATAATGTCAGCAGTAGCTAAATAGCAACTGTTGACTCTGGTTGGCCAGGAAGAGAGCTGCCGACTTCCTGAACATATGCTGGGAGGTGGGCAATGAACACTGAGTGTTGCTCAACAATGAGTAGCTAATATCAATATTTGCCATGGGTTAGGATAGATCATATCCATGGCTGCCTCAATGAAGTGCACCCTCTACATCCTCTCAAGGATTTGCCTTCATACCTGTTTATTAGTTTCTTCTCTGATAGCATAAGAAATGCTTATGGAAGTATAATTTGTTGTACTAATGAACAAAGCCTTAAGAGCTATGTGAAGTTGTTTTTGGCTCAGTTGGCTGTCTTGAATAAATGGTCTTATACAAATATTTCTGTGGGCAGATGTCTTAAATTGATTTCAGTTAATAACTGTTGCTTATGGAGAGCAGTGAGTATGTGTGTCATATGCTTCTCATGCATTACCTGATTGGATCTCTGAAGTGTCTCAGAAGATGGTTATGATCACCTTTAAAAGCTAAAGAAGAGGAACCTCTAAGAAAGTCCGTAGCTTGCCTCAGAACTGAGATCTGAACCCCGATTTCAAGTGACTTCAAAGGCTTCATGAGCAAAGTTGTGAGTCTACCATTTCAAGGTGAACCGCTCATAGGCAGCAACGTCTGGGAAAGGTGAAGAGTTGTGTGTGTTGCTTTGCACTTCTTGGTGACGCAGCCCCCCAGACACCACACGTAGCTGCTCTCTCTCCCGCTCCTTCATCCATTGTATGGTCCTCCCCAGGCACCGCAGGGACACGGAGATTCCCATTGGCCCTGCCAGCTACTCATTGTTTTCCATTTTCTCACCACGGCAGAGGCTCGGAGACTGTCTCTTGTCGAAGACCCTGCCACTTCTATTGTCCCTGCAGACTTTCCCACCGCCCCAGGACCATGTGCTCAGTGGCTTATTGTGGTGATGTTGGCTCAGCCTCAAGGACAGAGACCTTGAGCCAGCTGACAAGGTTGCTCGTGTCATTTCTTCTAAGGCCACAAGCCATGCTTTTGGTTCTCAATAATTTTGAATGCTCTTCTCTCACCATCTCCTTCAGTTTAGCCACATGGTCTCCCAGACTCACAGTAGCAGATTTCCAGCAGACAGTTTTGGCTTATGGCCAATCTCTGTCTCTGCCTGGATGACCTCAGTTACCAAGTCAACATGGCACCTAATCAGTGCTGCCATGCTGCCCCCTGCTGGAGAGGGTGGGAACTGAGCACAGATGCCTGCCTTCTTGTTAAGGAGCTGCTGAAGACCCTCTCCTATTTCCCAAACCAAAATTCTTATGTACCTTGTCCAAAACTAGTTTCAGAGCTACTTGTGGAGATGGACACAATCTGTGGTAGCCTACTTTCCAAGACTAAAGAGGGATTTGACTTCCCATATTGGTGGGGCAGAACAGTATACCACAGTGGGCTTGAGTTGGATTGTCTTGTATGGCTTTATTTCATTGTTCAACCTCCTAGTTGTGCTCTGGAGGCTTTGAAAAGATCACTTTAAGGTCTTTAGGGCTCTAGGTCAAGATATTGGCCTTGTCAAGCATACCACTGGGTTAGGAACTGTCAGGGGTATTGTGAGGGGGCTCTCTCTTTGTTTTTACTCAATCCTTGTGGCTGTGGAAGCCTTGCCATGTGGCGGCCTTGAGTTTGGCCACAGTAATTGTGATTTATATGGGGTGTGTATGGGAAATGTGTTGCTGTGTTGGGGAGAAGTAGGGGGAGTCTCAGGGCACGTGGTGCCTGGTGTGTCCTAGCTGATGGCCAGGTTCTGGAGGAGGTTGGAGGCGGCCATGGAAACTCATGGGTGAAAGGTCAAGTCTATTGATGCTGAGAAGAAAGCAAAGCCTCAGTTCCACTCTTGGTTGTTCACTTTGATACATGGAACAGGAAATTGGCTCATGGAACTGTGCCAGAACTGTTAAGTTAGGTGCACTGGTCAATGTTCTCCAGGGAAACAGAACAGATAGGATGGATACAGATATATGATAGAGGACTTTAGCATGATTGGTTTATGTGCTGTGCAGCCTGAACAGTCCTGTGATATGCCATCTCAGATGGAGTGCCACAACAGCTGGCAGGGTAACTCTTGGCATGGGGCTGGAGGCCCAAGAACCTGGAGGCCACAGGTGTTAGTCCTGGGGTCTGCAGGCTGAGTGGCTGTCTGGGAGGTGGAGATGCCTCCGTCCTCAACCCACTGATTCAAAAGCCGCTTTCATTATTACCATTGCAATAATTATCATTTTACTGATGATTTATCATGTGCCAAGGACTATGCGAGGCAGCCTTAATCCATTAATTCACTTAATTGAAACAAGGAGGTATGTCCTTTTATACCCACTTTATGGATGGGCAAACTAAGGCTTCCATAGTCCAATCAAGGTCTCAGAGGTAGAATGGTGGATTAGAACCTTGGACTTACGTTAATCAATGTCACCACATGGCCTCCTTTTGCTCCTGTTAGTTTCTATGACTGTGTCTTTCTCTGAATTGGTTCCCTTGTTATTTCCTGCATCCAACTCATCCCTACATCTTTCCCTATATAGTAACTCCCCAACTTAGGACATTCCAATTATGAACTTTCACAGTGTACTATGTAAGATTCACTTTGTTGGCTTATGAACAAATCTGACTTATGAACAATTCCCCTGAGTAGAACTTGTTCGTAAGCTTGTACTTTATGTATTTTGAAAACAGTGACCTACCAGATCAACCAGTATTTGAATTCCCAGAAAAAATCATGCCCTTTCCCAGTTTTTTGGGAGTCAGAGTGGACTCTTGCATGTCGGTATTGGGTCATGGAGAACGAATCACTCCCTAGAGTGGAACTCTTTCAGGAATTCTTTCTGACTCTTTGGGTTTCGTGAATCTGACAATAGCAACTTTCTTTTTAACTTCTATCTTTCACATACCTGTGAGGTGTGATCAAAATAGATGGTATTTGTTCAATTTTTTTTTAAGGATCCATTGTCATTAATCTCCCTCAAACTATTCCCTCTTGCTTTCAACACACTGGTCCCATCATTCTTGCCACTCACTTTCTGAAGCAGTGCAGGAAGTTCTCTTTCATGAGTATCTATAGGAGGTGAGGTCAAAACTATGGTGTGTGCAGCTGGAAAGCCCCATCCAATGGACAGGCAGGCTGCTAAAAAAACTATGGTGTCCTCTTCCACACTGCTCACCAGATCTGGTGCCCTGTGACTTCTGCCTCTTTCCTGAAAGGAAGATGAATGAATCAATTCAGGAAGATAAACTAAATTAATTTAGGACATGGAGGCTGCCATGACAGCACAACTGAAGACACTTAGAAAACAGGGCTTCCAGAACGGCTTCAGGGAGTGGCGAGAATGACACACGAGAAGTATTTTGATGGAGATTAATAGCAATCTGTCTTTTACTGTAGTAAATGTAAAGATTTATTCCTCCATGGTGGTGCATGTCTATAATCTCAGGATTTGGGAAGCTGAGGCAGGAGGATTGCTGGAAGTTCAAGGCCTGCCTGGACTATATAGTGAGTTCAAGGCATCCTGAATTACATAGCAAGACCGTGTCTCAAAAAATTTTTAAATAGTCATGGTATATTTCCATCCCACCACCTATGTGTGGGCAGCAGAGTCTCAGGACTGCCTCCAAAATGAAACCACTGGTCCTGCCTGTGAAAGGAGGCTGATAGCTCCTCCCACTGTCTATCCTAGCGTACAGGGAAAGTGGGACGAGAAGGAAAGGTCCGAGAGGCTCTTACCTGGTCAAGTACAGCCCCTGAGCCACACCAAGCTGGAAAGGGGTGAGATTCTCTTTGAGCTCATCAAGCAGTTCTATTTCTCCTCCTCACATTTCGTGAAATAAGGAGAAGAAACACCATCATCGGGCACAAGTTCTTGTCCTTTCCAAGCACTTTTTCTTTGCAGTAATGTAACTTGGGGACAACAAGGGTGCCAGTGTGTAGAATGGTGGGGTGACTTTCCTGGGGCCACACAGCAGGCACTGACATCTGGGTGCTGCCCAGTGTCTTAGCACATGGTCACCATGCTGCTGCAGGGTGGGCAGCACAGGCTGTCCTGCTGCTTCTGAGATCCTGTGCCTCTTTGTTGACTACCTTAGAATTGTGCCCTAGTAGTGTCTCAACATCAAGCCTTTACAGCTACTGTTTTATTTTTTGTAGTCTAGGGGTTGAATCCAGGGCTTCATGCATGTTAAGCAAGCACTCTATCACCTAGCCACGTCCCTGGGCTTTTTACATTTTTCATTTTGAGATAAAGTCTCACTATGGTGCCCAAGCTAGACTTGAACTTGTAGTCTTCCTGTCTCAGCCTCCCCTGGTAGCTGGGATCACAGGGACATGCATCTGTTCCCAACTGTATCTGCTTTTGAGGTATTCTTGTCTTCTTAGTTACAGGGCTTCCTGGACCTATAATGAAAGCATAGGACATAAGGATGAGCCTGAGTTATTCAGCAGACTTTGTGAAAATGGGCAG
>PVKN010014719.1:0-18959 GCA_004027915.1 Capromys pilorides
CTTAAGTCCTGGTCTTATTACTAGTTCAGAATATTAAAAATTAAGTAATCGTGGATTTTTATAAGCTCAATATAAGGAGTGATCAAACAATACAGAAAATGTTTAAATTTAACTTATACTAAAAGACAGGGATGGCCAAATAGCTCAGTGGACTAAAGTGCCTGCTTAGGCAGAGCGCAGCTGTCAGGATTTGATCCTCACCCATGCTGTGCTGGCCCTGTCCCCTGAGCATGCTGAGAAGGTGATAGAGACTGGGTGTGGTGGTGTGTGTCTGTAATCCCAGTGCTTGAGAGGCTGTAAACAGGAGAATCACTAGGAGTCCAATCTACATAGTAAGACCCTGTAGACCTTGTACCCCGGAGACCCTGTAGCAGAAAGAGAGAGAGAGAGAGAGAGAGAGAAAAGAAAAAGACAAATTTCCAGGCATAGTGGATTAGTATGTTTGAAGCTAGTAGATGTGATTTTAGGAGGAGTAATGGCACTGTGCCTTTTACTGTAGTGCATTTTTTTGTTGTTGTTTGTTTGTTTGTTTTTTGTCCTTTTGAGACAAGGTCTTGCTATGCAGTTCAGGCCAGCCTTGAGCTCGCTTTTATAGCCCAGGCTGGCCTTGAACTGGCACTGATCCTCCTGCCTCAGTCTCCCAAGTGCTGGGATTACAGGCATGCACCACCATGTCCAGCTCTATAGTGCAATTTTTAAACTTAAACTTACATTATATTTTATGTTCAACCTTCATTGATCAAAAGTTTAAAGCAATTTCTGCCAAATAAAAATATTATGGTATATCCCCATGTGCTTCAGTCACTGGATCTGGTAGCACACCACTTCTGGCTCCTCCCCAAAGTCACAATGACCATGAAAGGGAGATGTTTTGAGTCCATTCAGGACATCAAGGTAGCCCAGACAGTATAGCTAATGGCCCTCAGGAAAGGGGACTCCAGAGCTGCGGCGGAAATGGCAAGGACGGTGGGACGAGTGTGTGCAAAGCAAGATGGAGGATTTTCAGAGGGGTTAGTAACAAAATGACTTTTACCGTAACAAGTTTTTCAAAATTTAAAAATCCACTGTTTTGGATTTTTTTTTTTATCATGGCTCCTTACCATTGCAAAGTCCAGGGCTGCCTAATGGGCTGTTCGTTTAACTGTTTTAACAGTTGTCATTAGAGGCCAGAGGTTGCACAACAAAATATTCTTCAAAGTACTGAGTCACTGTGCCAGGGGACATTGTCATCCTGTAAAGTCAAGACACTGTGGCCCCTTGTGGCCATGATGTTGATAATGCTCAGTCATTCATGATGTTTACAAATTCAGTTTTTCTACAGCAAATGAAATTCTACAGGCTTGTTTTTATTTTGATGGATTGTATCAGAATAATAAAAATCGCTGTCTTCTAAGGCAGTTCTGTTCTTTATAGGTTAAAGCACAGAGCTACAACCTGTCAACTCAAACAAAATATAGTTTTTTAACCAACACATAAGATACATCATTTTTCTATTATCAGTATTAAAAAGTAGATTTTTTTTAAAAACCTGAGCATTTTATAGGGAACTATATTTGTACCAGCAAGCTGCAGTTACAAAATGAAGTTCCAGAATATTGTTAAAACTGTCGCTTAAATGCTTGGAATGCAGCTCAGTGATAGAGTGCTTGCTCAGCATGCATGACATCCGATTTTGTTCCTCAGTGTAAACACAAATGAAAAACTTGTACTTTCAATGATAATTTCCTTATTCTCAACTGTTTAGGCAAAATTTTATTTTTTAAATTATAATGGAAAGCAAAAGGACTAAAGGAGAAAAACTTATGTCTTGTTGGAGCCTGAAACGGCATCAGAAAAAGGAACCAATTGTCTCTTCTTTGACGTGAGAAGAAACTGTAATGCTCTCTGGGAGGGAACTCATTCATTTACTCACTTTGGAAATAAGGAATGCATTCATCAATTAAATAATGAGTCATGACTCCACATTGCATGTATTTATTTCATATCCCAAACACATAGTAATAAAAAGGGAGAAAATAAATACACAGAATTTTATCACCAGGTCAATTCATTTCCTTAATCACTATTCCATAATTTCCCCACTCATCAATTTGACCACTCATTCTTGCGCTTGGGTTCTCCATTCTGCAGTGTGCTCTCTATGTATGCATTCACTGGTAAAACCACTCACACTGAAGCATATTGCCTGCTGGTTGCAATAAAGGAAGACAGCAGTTTTCATATAGTTCATAGGAAGGAGACTTACAGGTGGCTTTTGTACTAAAGTGGGGGAAGTAAGTAGGGGTACAAAGACAAGAAGTTACATGGGAGTCTGAGATGGTTGTGTGGTGCTCTGTGACCTGGGTCTGCCACACAGTCATCATCTACCAGATTATTTGATAGAGGATGTGCCATGGGTAGTAGGGAGCATTCACCATGGAAGACTTGTCAGAGAGCAGAGGCAACTTGGGCCAGACCCCGAGGTCATCACACTTAGAGAATCATGGACAGTTTATGATTCCTCGAGAAATAAAAACTAAAAAGATGCTAGATAGAGGATCTATCTAACATTTGGCCTAGGCAGCTCCTAGGCCAAATGGCTTTTCTAAGTGCTACATGAGAGGATGCAAGTGTTGGCTGCAGGTGTTCAGGAAGACAGGGTTAGCGGTGGGTGCACTGTGATCTCTATCTTCTTTCATTCTCCTGGTAACAGGACCTGGTTATCTCTTTTCTTTCTTTTATTTTTTTTTAATGTATTTGATATAGAGTCTCACTATGAAGCTCAGACTCATAGCGATCATCCTGTTTCAGACTTCCCAGCATGCACCGCCACTCCCAGTCTCTGTGGCTCGCTGAGTGCATCCAGGGGCAGGACCAGCAAGTTATGTGGTGCCAGGAATCAAACTTGTCTAAGCAAGTGCTTAGTCTGGTGAGCTATCCCGCCGACCCAGCCATCTCTTCTTCTATGAATTTGAACACACTTCGCTGTTTCTTTCTCCATTCACATCAGACTTTTCAGATTCTCGTTGCAGCTTCTTCCTACATGTTCTCACCCTCCTAAGAGAAAAATGAGGTTTTTGCAAGACAAGTACTATCTATGCCTTACTCATTTCTGTCTCTGCACTGCCTAGTGTTGTTCATCAAGCACAATAGATACACTTCTATTTGATGAACAGAAGAACTAGCAGATATGTGAATAATGACAGAAATAAGGAATGGAGGGAGGGAAGGAGGGAGAATTGGAGGAAGATGGAAAGAAGGAAGGAAGGAAGAAAGGAAGGAAGGAAACTGTTCAGACTGTTAGTAACATGTCAAAGACCATTCTTCATTCCCATCCTCCACACCCATAATTTGAGTTCTAAATCAGATCAATAAGAATGATGCCAACACCAGGTGAGTCAGCACATGCCTCTAACTACAACATTCTAGGAGGCTCAGGCTGCAGGATCCTAAGTTTGAACCCAGCCTGTGAAGCTTAACAACTTAACAAGACCCTTTGTCCCCAAAAGGGAATGTGACTCAACATAATGGCCAGGGTACAGTCCCTAGGATCACAGAAAATGTTGCTGTATTCTTCTACTTATGACTTTTCCCCATAAAAGATATGGACAGATAGGTAGAGAAACAGAGATAGAAGTTAGAGCTTCTCAAAACCATAGGCATGTCTCCTTTTGTTGTAGCACTTTTGAGAACAAGATAAGTCCAAGTCAATGGATGCTGGTCAAACAGATACATTCAGAACATTTTCATTGAAAACTTGTGATAATGCAGAAAATGGTAGAAATCTGCAAAGAAAAGGAAAGTGCGTATGTGTGTGCCCATATGGGGTGTGTGTGTGTGTGTGTGTGTGTGTGTGTGTGTGTGTACAGAGCACAAGGGTTCTGATATCATTTCTGCATATCTTATTTTTATATTGCTCAGGATCTTACCAACTGAAAATATGTAGACCCTTGCTGCTACTTTGCTGTTTAATTAGGCAATTACTTTCATTCTCTAAGTGTACTTTCTAGCATGTTTTTAAATCACAAAAGCTTTTCAAATGAAAACTCTTTAATAAATAAATCTTTGTAATATTTTGTTTGCTTTTTCTAAAACCTTCTTTTACTTACTCAGTTCATTTGCAATCCCGACAAAGGGACACTATTTCCACCCTCTTTCTTGGACTGTAAAGTAATCTTCATGACTTCACATAGTTATGCTATAGTTTTAAATGTTTAAGTTATAGCTATAACTTAGATATAATTCAAGGGTAGCTCAAAATTATAACTTTGGAACATTTCCAGGATGGTGAACCACTCAGATTTGCTGCTATTTGTTAACTATAGAAACGAGGCAGAAGCAAGTAAAAAACTAGGCTGGAACCCAGTTCTTTAAATCAAAGTCCAGCACTTGCCCTTTGATTGCTAACAGTATGTTCCTCTCTCCATTATTTTTCTTTCAATATTTCTTAAAATTAAATTTCATAATGACACTTAGTGAATGTGGAAAAATAAACACTCTTCCTGGCCTCAACACTCTGTCTTCCTTCTTTGTCACATGCCGGCACAAGTAAAAAGGGCCTTGCAAAGATAAAGTTAGGAACTCTGTTTGATCTGGCTGTCCTATTGAGGTGTCTTCCTGAAAGGGCTAAGGCCATCACGTTATGGGGTTCATGCACACACACTGTACAACAGCACTAATTGCGATAGCTAGACCTTGGGGACATGCTGTGTGCCCATCAACGGGTGTGCACACAAAGAAAATATGGTATCCAATCAGAAAGGAGCACTACTCTACCATGAAGAAGACTAAACTGGAGTCATTTGCAGAAAAACAGATACATCTTGTGACCACAATGTGACATAAAATAAACCAGACTCACGAGCTTAAAATATTGTATGGTTTATCAGATATTAGAAAGTTTAAATACAAATAAAGAACAAAATAAAAGAGAAGAGGAAGCAAATAGTTTCCTCTTACGGTCATTTGATATTCCAGAAGTCACACGGCGCCAGACCCTGTGAAGATGGTGGATGAGAACACAGTGCCATGGTCTTCCGAGCTATCTTTCCCTTGAATGGCGGGAAGTGGCCGAGTTCACTGTGTTCTTTAGCAGACCTAGTAAAGCCATTCAGAGAATGGCCAGAGCTGCCCCAGAGAGCGGTGAGAAGGATGAGAGGAATACGATTGAAGTGGTGGGTGTTTTAAGGGGCGTTCATGGCATTGTATCTTTTGCCGTAGTGAGCATTTTAAACTTTGGGTCCAGCGAGATGGTTCAGTGGTCTAAAGCGCCTGCTTAGGAAAGCTCAGGCAACTGCAGGGACTGCGGTTCGATCCCCGGCACCACATGCTGCGCCAGCCCCCACCACCAGGGCAGGCTGAGCCAGCTACAAAATAAATAAAATAAAGAAACAAACAAAAACACAACAAGCAAACAAATAAATAAATAAAATTTAAAATAAATAAATAAATAAACTTAAGCATTCACTGCACACTTGGGTCACCTCTGGTAGCATCTCTGTCCTCATGAGCCTTTCTAAGAGAGGGACGTCGCGCAGGAAGCTGGAGGCACAGAGGGCGCTGCTCGCTCATTCCTGCAGGCAGTCTCCGCTCGCCGCCGGAGCGTCCCCCAGCTAAAGCAACCAATCAGGACGGATTCCCCCAAGTCCATTTCCTTGTGCTTCACAGCGTCCCCTGACAAATGGATCATGTTTTATTATCTCTGGATTACTTTCCTGTGAAGCATGCATGCCTGATTATTTTCTTACAAACTAATATTTCTTCTGTTTTAATTTGCACAATCTTTTAAATTTTCTTTTGAAAAACTAATATTCAATTGGAAGTTAATTGCAGGGTGACTTCATGAATCCTATGTGCTAGTAGAACAAGAAGCTGAAAAGAAAATATACTGAGGGAAACTTCATGCTCCTTGAAGATTTTGACTGAAATATAATGAGTGAAATCAGAAAACCACTCAATCCTAACCATCCCAGTAGCTAGGAGATGGAGAGCCTTCAGAGTTCTCAACATGCTCCTAGTTCACTTTTCTAAATTGAATGTGATTTGAAATCTCAGATAGGAAGTGAGCATAGAGTGAAGTTATTTGGCTGTGTTTCCAAGATGGGATTGCAACATAAGCCCTTCATTAGTAAAGCAATCTTTTCCCCAAAGACATCCTGAACATTCCGCTCATGTCAAATTTCAGTAAGAACTCCCATTTATTCAGTTTCTCATACACAGCATTATTAGGTGTGCTGTACACAATCACCATGACAACCTTGCAAAATAAGTGGGATAGCTACTTCCTATATTTACATCATGCTGAAAATGAACTCTACTTGCTGGCCCATGATCACACACAGCAGGTCCTCAGCAGAGGACGCCTGCAAGTCCCCCTGTCCTTCCTTCTCACCTGGAGGACAAGCAGGAGTCTCTCTGCTCACTACAGTGGTACCCCAGGCCTTGCCTAAGCCATCTTAGTCCCTTATTTCATAACCACATAATAGTTTGACATTCCTAATACGAAGTCACAGGTGCACGTGTGCGTGTGGGCGCGCGTGCACGCGCACACACACACACACACACACACATGAAAAAAAGCCTTTCTGTCAGTTTTTCTTTTTTCTTCACAAGGAAAATTCATTCAGCAGGGGAAAACAAAATTAGAATATTGAAGAGATTTTAATGTTCAGATAGAAAGGCAGGAAGTATTGCCCCCCCTTGGAGAGCGACAGGAATAATTTCTCTAAAGTCAACAGAAGCAAACTTGAATCCATTTTCTTCTCTGAAGCTGAGTTTCTCCACCAGTAAAAAGCCAAGAATTGAATTCTGTGTTAATTAAGCAGTCCCTTGGGCCCATAACCACACCTAGTCAAACTACATAAATAATGGGCAAATGTTTAGATAGATACCAAGCTAGATAGAAAGGTAGATGGATAGACACATATTTAAAGAGGGATGGATAGATGGAGGAATTGATGGAGATGAAGGTAGATAGACAGATAGATAGATAGATAGATAGATAGATAGATAGATAGAACCATTTAATAATGTCACCCACCAAAATACAGAAAATAAGAGGACCACTTTTGTGACTGTGCCTGTTCACATGGCTGTTGGGCTGTGCTGTCTCCTCTCCCATTGCCAATATCCATGCCCCAGGCTCTTATTTTTTCAGCACTGTGTTCTGTACAGGACTGACTTTTTACTAATCTCAACTGTTGCCTGGTCTGCTCCAGTGCTTTCTACCACTTGTTGTTTCTGTAGACATTGTTATTCCTCAAGTTGATCCTATAAAATACAACCTCCTGCTTTTCTTGTAGACATTGAGGATGCCGATGGCATCCTGACATGTAATGCTGTCAGTAACAGCTGTAATGCTGTCACTCACCTGAGTGGCACCTGCACAAATGCTTTTTGACACCTGCATATCTTACTAAATTCAATTTCTCCATGTTCTAAGGCAATACACTTATTCTTCTCTAAAGAATTCCAGTTCCAGAAAGATGACAGATGGAAGAAGGAGATGAGAAAGAAGAGAGAGAAAGAGAAGAAAATGGATGAGGAAGAGAGGGAGAAGAGAATGAAAGAAAACAAGGAGAGGGAAAAGGAGGAAGATAGAAGGAGTGGGATCTTCACACTAAAAAGACAGGAAGACTGGATGCTTCCTTGAGTTAATGAGGTGTTAAACACCAGTCTTGCAAGGGCATGAACACACTATGGAGCTGGTCCTGTGTGGTTGAAGAAGCCCCACTACAGTGTTTGCACCCACAAGAAACCTGGAGCTCAGACCTTGGGCACAAATTGGTGAGGAGGTGTGGGAGGGGCCAGAGCTCCACACCCATATCCCAACCCCAGAGAGAAGTGACAAGAAGATGAATCTGCCTCTGCCCTAACAACTAGTGGAGACACTGTCTGTGTCTCCTGGAATCCACATCATTTCAGGCTTCAGACATAACTGCTTGAGTCGCAAACCAGAAGAAGATATAAAAGGCTCTGTGGGGACTTCAGCAACGGGGACTGCACAAGGCTTCCCACAGGCTCAGAAGATGGGAACGCAGTGGCTGCCTTGATCATAGCGCACAAAGAAAGATCACAAAACACTTGAGGACTAACCCTGCAGCCCTGAGCAGAGGGCATCAGAACGAAGATTGTAATAAACTTAGGGAGGTCACCCACAGAGCTGGAACACAAGGCAAACAACCAGCAACAAAGTTAGGAAATTAACACATTGGAAAAAACAAAGAGAGAAAGAGAGAAAGAAGGAAGGAAGGAAGGAAGGAAGGAAGGAAGGAAGGAAGGAAGGAAGGAAGGAAGAAAGAAAGAAAGAAAGAAAGAAAGAAAGAAAGAAAGAAAGAAAGAAAGAAAGAAAACAGAGTGATTAGGTATGGTGACAAAATTGTAATCCCATTGGAGGCTGAGGTAGGAGGATCAGTGTGAGGTTGAGGCCAGGCTGGGCCACAAAATTAGTTCAAGGCCAGCCTAAATTACAAAGCAAAACCCTGTCTCAAAAAGACAATCAATCAATTCGTCAATCAATCAGTCAGCTGTGTGAAAACCAAAAGCAGGTAATTTGACAGAAGGAAATTGAGAAAATAGAAATATTTTCCTTGAGACCAAGCACTCACTGAGCAAACAGAACACACACCGGATTGGCCAGAATAAGCAATCGGTATGAGAAATATATTTAACTAGTGTCACCAGAATAAATTAAGGCATGATCAGAATGTGCCAAGCGTAAGAGAGCATTAAGGGAAGGTGGAATAATGGGTGAAGGTTCTACAGGAGTAAAAGGTAGCTGTGGTAAACCCCAAAAATCTCAGCATCTAGGAGGCTGAGGCAAGTGGATCGCAGGCTCATTGCCAGCTTGGGCAACTTAGCTACTTGGTGAGATTCTGGCTAAACAGAAGAAATAAAAAGGCTGGAGACATAGCTCTGTATGAAGGTAGCAGACGCATGCAACACGTAACTTTTTGTGTCTGATTTATTTTGCTGTATATTATGCTTTCAGGTTATGTCCATTTTCCTATCAATTTATCCTTCTTTATGGCTGAGTAGTACTCTAGTTTTCTTTCCAGTGAAGCAGGGTTAAGCATCTTCCTCTGAAGAACTCTCTGCGGTAAAAGGGGTTGAGTAAGGTAAAGGGTTTGTGGGGCATGTGTCTATTTAAAAATAGCCTCAGAACATTTAGAAGTCATTCTTCAGCCCAGTCCTTCCCTCTGTTGAAATCACGGTGAGCATGACGTAGGCACACAGAGGCTGCTGATTTCAACCTTGTCTTGGTTTTCAGATGGAAGAAGAACTCAGTGTTTTGTCTCTACAGCTACAGACGCCTGAAGACATTAGCTCTGCTTTCACGCTAAGCACCAAGGGCTCCATAGCCCACACAATCTGCAGCAGAAGGCTCTCTGTTCTTGGGATGACTAATGTTGCAGTGAAGGACTAAAGACTTCCGTTTGGGTCTTATTGCTCCTCGCAGCATAACACTTGGCAATGCAGGAGCTGATTATCCCACCCACCTCGCTCTCGAAAATGCCTCACAGTGTGCAAATCTTTTGAGACAATTGGGTCAGGTAGTTATTTCAAAACAACTGGGAGTGCTCTGATCTGCAGGGGCTGCGGATCAGTGGTGGGCGGGGACGCGAAACAGCGTCGGAGGCAGCCACATGAGGGACCGGCGGGGCTCAGCTCCACGCAGCGGCTCCATTGGCTTTCCAAAGAGCTCCCCCAAAACTGCACCAACTATGTGCTCTGGGAAATCGGTGACTTTCTGGAGAGAAATAGAGAGTCACCCAGAAATAGAGAGTGAAGCCAAAATTCCATGGTGAGGCCCACGGCTGGCTCCCCAGTCAGCTGTGTTCTTGCCTCTGCAGCCACACGCTTGCTGTGTGGTAGTGCATGAATTCCTCTCTCTTTTAACATTGGTCCTTGCCTTTATAAAATAAAATCAATAGTAGTAATGCTGCCTTGCTGTTAGAAATACACAAATATGTGAATGAATGCCTATTGTGTGACACAGCCTCTTGGGCTTATAGTAACAGCTCAGCCTCAGTAACTGATAGCTACTATGTCATCATTAGTGTGTCATCCAAAAAGAAAAAAAGGGCTCAACATGAATCTTGGACTCAATTCCAGCCTGATGTCATGAGAATCTGAGATCTTGAAGACTGCAGCTAACTGCAAAGTGCTTAAGTGTTTGTGACCATAAAATAAGGATAGATGTATCTATGAGTCAGAGATAACATGCAAGGAAATATTAAGGCCTTAAAAACTGTAAGAACATCTTCTGTGTTATGAAAATATCTCTGTTGAAGCTGAAGGAAATGCCATGAGCTAAGTTTTGACTTCATGTTACAGATAAGTGCTGGGTAACAAATTCAGTACTTAAGTGCCATAGTTGTTGTCCTGCACGACACACAGAGAGCTTGACCTCCTTTCTGCCATGCCCTACCACAGCAGTCTATGGCATACAGCATAATCACCCCACCAAGAATGGTCCTGATCACCTCCTTTCTTAAACAAGATAAAATACATTGTCGTAGTCTCCAAGAAAAGACAAAACACACCCATAATCACTTGATGAACACTCAACTCTCACTGTGATAGCCCCAAGTTACTGGGCCGTGCTTGCCTCCCACACCACTCTTCACGGACTCTGCTCCTGGCACTGGTGCTCTACTTTCATGGCCTGCCCTATGTGATCCCCTATGAATGCCTGTCCTTCCCCTCAGGCATGAGAGCTCCTCAGTCTCCAAGCAAGGCAGCAGAGGTTATGTCTTGTTCCCCTACAGCCCTGCTTTGTGTCTAAGCCACCTGTGGCCACCGCAAGCAGTGACCAGAAACTCAACACTCCAGAAGGCCTTTTACTCAGTGCTCCAAAGGCCAGAAGCTTGAAATCAAAGCATGGGCATTCCTTTCCCAGTGCTCTCAGAGAGATTCTCACCCTGGACTACTCTAGCTGCTGGTTGGTACTGACTATCCTTCCCTCATGACCTGGATTAACAGGTTTTTCTCCTCATGGCTTGCATGACACAGGTTTCTCTGGTATTCTGATTTGGATCTAAAATGTCCCGTGGGACTCATGGGGGAAGGTGATAGATGATGGGCACTGTGCTCCTCAGTGGATCCATCATGGGTGAGCTCAGGGCTGACTGTGCTGTCGGAAGCAGGGCATGACTGGAAGAGATCAGTAGGTTGTGGCCTGCACAGAGGTGGTCTTGGCCCTGGCTCCTGGCTCCTCTGTACTTCATGGCCACAATGAAGTGTGCAGCTGTCCTCCAACAGGCTCATTCCACCATGATGTTCCTGCCTTGCAGCTTCCTACTACAGCCTGAAATCATGAACCAAAATGAGCCATCCTTTCCTTAAGTTTTGGAGCTTAGGTATCACATTTTAGGGATGGGAAAGTAGCTAAGCCATCCAAAGAAGCAAACCATTAGACATTTCTGTGCTCATATAAATATAAATATAAATAAATATAAACAGAGCAAAAAGGGAAAGGTATACATTCTTTATGATGAATGTGATCATGACGTATGACTAAAACATATCAGTATACTTAGTAAATGTAAAAATAGAAAAAATATCGTATATGTATGTTGTTGTATATGGAGCGAGAAAGAGAGAGAGAGATTTCTTTTAAGGAGCTGTCTCCTGTGATTGTGTAAGTGGACAAGTCTAAAGTATGCAAAGAGTCTGAGGGGCTGGAGACCTAGGGAGGAGGTGTGGCTGCAGTCCGAAGGCACCTTGGTACCCCTCGCCCCTGCCTCCCCTGGACTTAGGCTTTTCACCTAGTCAAGGTTCAACTGACTGGAAGGGCTTTCACCCACATCACTGAGGCAAGATGCTTTCTTCAAAATCTACTGCTTTAAATGTTGCCTCCTCTAAAACAAGCCACAGACACAGGCAGTAAATTGTTTGTACAAATGTGTGGTCCTTGCAGACCAGCCAGGTTGATGAATCTAACGAACTTTCACCTAGTCCTGATGTGACAATCTCCTTACTCTCTAGTCTCCCAATCTCATATTACTTATGAAATGTCACAGGGTTATTTTAATAAAAATTAAATAAAATTAAGCTACATTTCCTTAGCTGTGCTACTAAATTACTACAGCATCACACACGGCCACAAGTCCTGTGTCAGACAGCTACACCTGAGCATCCTCGCGAAAGTCCTATTAGGCAGTCCTTGCCCAGAATGAATGAATAACTTGATCACAACACCTTAACATGTTAGAGCTGAGAACTGGCTAGCACAGCTCATGGGCATGATGTCCTCATTGTATGGATGAAGGTGTGAGGAGCCGCAGTGCCAACGCAGCTGCTCCGGAGTCCAGGTGCTCTGATCACCCATGGCCCGCATGATGAGCTCTTGTCCTGCTTTACACTGATCCTCTTCCACCTGGACTTCCCCCCATGCTTCCAAAGAGTACAAGTTTTGCTGTAACGTTCACTCCAGTAACAAAATTCACCAAAATCTTTCTTATAAGATGTTGGACAAGACAAGTGAGAGATTTATAAGACAGGGCAGAATAGCTGTGCCAGCACCTTGGAGCAGTGGATCCCAGTGAAGAATGGGTGTAGGACTGTCACCTGCTGACAATCAATCATCAGGAGCAGCGATGTGTGATTCCCAGAGATGCAGAAAGGACAGGGAGAGGTTACTGGGCTACACCAGGAAGACTTGCATCCACAGCATCAGCTCACATGCTATTGCTCCACTTGCCAGCACCACAGACAAGCCCATTCCTCCTGTACAAAATAGGAACAGCAACGCACCATGTATTCAGGCTCTTTTCATATTATACATTCAATGACATCTCAGGACAGGTCACATTATAGTACTATCATACTAACAATAATTCTATTGCCATTGATCTGATCCGTCAATTCATTTAGCACCTATAATGTTGTAAGAAGTGTACATATTAAGCCTAGTCTCTATATGAGAATCAGAAGCACAGAGCAACTTGCCAAGAAAGAAAGCTACACTGAACCTTGGGCTTTGGACCTCTAAATCTGCACAGATCACCATGATTTCAATGAGGAGGAAAGAAGCAGTTGGACCATCTCTCCACTCCAGAAATGAGTATTTTGACAACTACTGCACTTGGCAGGCACCAATGAAAGCTCTTTGTTGAATGCATATCCTGGAACTAACAAATTGTTCAATGCAAGGTGGTAAAGCTGAGATGCTGGCTGTGATAGGATTTGGGCCCAGAGCGATGAGATGATGATTCAGAGCACCTGGTTCCCTGTGGTTCCCTCTGGAACATTCCCAGCTCCAGCTTTGCATTTTCTCTTTAAACTCTCGTAAGCTCAGCACTGAGATTTGCTGAAGCCAAAATGCAAACAGCCACACTTTCGGCTGCCTCTGTCCTCTGGGGCTGGCTTCTGTTCTCAAAGCTTCACAGCTTGTTGAAATACAAATATCTTTGCTAATAATTTTAGCTTTGCAGAGAGCATCTCAAGTGGAAAGGTACCCGTGTCCAGGTATGTAACGCACATTTATGACGGGTTCCACATGCCAAGCACTATGGGTAGAGACACAAATTTTCAAGCCCCTTCTGTAGGCCTCAGGCTGGTACTGCACTCAGATATGTGAGCAAAAATTCAATCCAGTTATGACTGCTGTGACAAAGTCAACATAAAGAAGAGAAGGCACAAAGAATGGGGCTTATCTTACCTGAGGGCCAAGACTGATTTCAAAGATTTTCAGTCTACTTTTTTTAACCAGCAGCGCTGTAACATTTCCAAATAGCTGCTTAAGATAGCATGCAGCAATGTTTATTCCTGTCCTTTTGGGATATGTGAATTTTCCCTGGTGTCTCTGTTTGGAGAAACATTAATTAACACTCTCATTGGTTCAGGTCTGGTTTCACTAAAATTTTGAAGCAAATTCTGAGGGGTAGGTAATTTTTTTTCCCTAATTCCCTAATTAAGGGAGAGATGAGATTCTATGAGAGTCATTCATCTTTGTATCTTTTCAAATGACCTCCATGATGAAAAGGGCCACTATGCTGAAGTCACTGCTTAGCTTTAAATAATATTTCTACTGTGGATTTCACTGTTTATTTTTATAGTTCTGTGTATTTGACCTAAAGCTTTTAACCTTGTGTGTGCATATGGCCTGGAGTAACTTTATTGCAAAGGGGTTTGGCTTATAAATCTAAATAATAAATAATATTCTGTTGCAACAGAAGAAAAAGAAGTATCAGAACTGCCTGTTCCCTGGAGAAATGTAATGGCAAAAATGAAAAACTACTAGAATGCGCACATAAATGAGAGCCCACAGGAGGTGCTCAACGTGCTACAATTATGGGACAGAACTTGGGAAAATAAGATCTGTCAAGCATGCCAAAGACAACAGACTCTGCTAACTCCTTTATAATAAAAATCTTAACTAAGTGAGTACTACAAACAAGAATAATAGCGTGAGCTGAAATGAAAAGAAATATCCCTGATGTTACCTACTTGATTGGTAAGAGGGTCAAGAGGTTAACTATCTTATTGCAAAACATTTTTCCAGAGCTATTGTGCCCCTTTATGAAAAGTGATTTCTATAATGAAACTGGTCTGGGAGTAAGATATGCAGAGAACTATAAACTATGAGCAGAACAGCTATCTGCATGTGTTTAGCCTGCTAACACCCACCCCATCCCATGCCCTGCTCACTCCCAAATTCTTTGTATCATCATTTTTCCCTTCCTGAGTCCCATACTTAGAGCAACACTGCCCCTGGCTTCCATGACTAGCCAGACTAGAAGTGATAACCAAAGCTCCTATTGTGCAAAACTGGTTATTTTGCACAATAAAAAAGCATCAAAGAACCAGCAGGGCAAACAGGGTCTGCAGAGATGAAATCTCGGGCTGGAGGGAGTCTACCTGGAGCTTAAGACTGTTAGTCATCTCCAAGCGCACCATCTGCAGCATTTCAGGTGACTCCCCAGCCTTGCTGCCCACCATGGGAGTGTGCTATGTCTCTCCCTATTTCTCAGGCTCTTCTACCTCCACACCATCATGGGTGCACCAGACAGCTGAGAGCCAGGCATGTCAGGTGCATGTCTGGAATGGGCCTCAGCTCCTGTGTTAGTCACCTCAGGCTGTCATTAAAAAAATAAAATAAAATAAAACTGTGCTCTGAGTAATAGAAGCAACAGGTTTTCATTTCTTACAGTTCTGGTGACTGAATATTTCCGACCCAATGCTGAAAATCTTGGATCCTGTTTGCACTGTGTATATGTGTGGGGAGGGCGGGGCTGGGAGGGTGTGTTTGTGTGTGTGTGTGTGTGTGTGTGTGTGTGTGTGTGTGTGTAGTAGTAGTAGTACTAGAATTGAGCCCAGAGACTTCACAGTGAGCTGTCTACCTGTCTGTCTGTCTGTCTGTCTGTCTGTCTGTCTTACTTTTTACTTTGAGATGGAGTCTTACTAAGTTGCTAAATTGCCTAGGAAAGGCTCTAACTTGCAAGTGTCCTACCTCAGTCTCTCAGAGTGCTGGGATTACAGGTGTTCAACACAGTACTTTGCTGAGTGCTGGTTTCTGATAAGCTCTCTTCCTTCTGGCTGTGTCTTCCCGTGGCTACTGCTCCACACTTTCATATCCCTGAAGTCCCTTCCTCTTCCCACAAGGACACCTCAGAATTGGTCCCATATTCCTTCATGTCCACAACCTAAGACTTCATACTCGTCTTTTTTTTTTTTTCTTTTCTGTATTTAAGACAGGGTCTACAGAGGCTACAGGGTCTCACTATATAGATCAGACTCACAGTGATTCTCCTATTTACAGCCTCCCAAGTGCTGGGATTACAGGCGTGCGCCACCACACCCAGTCTCAATCACATCTCAGCATGCTCCATGGACAGGGTCAGCACCACACACCAGAGATCAAGCCTGTACTTGTCTTACGGGTGCTGGAGCAATTGTGTAACCTCTTCCTTACTTCTGGACCAAAACCCCAATCTGTAATAGCTCTTAGGACAGTAAAATTGGATTCTGTCAGCTTGATTTGCTTGAGGGCTGCTCAGAGCCTCCCACTTCTGGGAGTGTCCAAGTGGTCATGGAGGGTGGGGCCTACATCTGGTCCCACCCATTTCTCTCTGGTGCTGTCCTCTGCTCTAATTTTGGCCTCCATGAACTGAGCAGCTTTGTTCCTCTCAGCCTTTCTGCCATGATGCTCCAGCCCTAGAGCAGCTGTCCATGGACATTGTCCCCTGAAACCATGAGCCAATTAAACCTCTCCTGCTTTAAAATGTGAGTGTCAGGCACTGTATCCAGAAATAAGAAAGCTGACCAAGACAAGTCTGAAGCCCAGAAGCTCAAGATGCCAACAGGGTCAGGTGACTGAAAGACACTTTATAATCTCCTCTGCCCCCCTTTCCTCCCATATCCTCTAGTGGCCACCAGTGTGCCTTGGCCTGTAATGTCTCCCTAAGCAACAAAGGTGCGATGAAACTTGAAATCCTCTTGTCTCAGCTTCCCTGAGTGTTATAATTACAGGCATGCATGGCCATGCTATCCTGATGGCTATGATTCATGGGAAACATTCCTAATGGGACACATGCTAATCAGATAGATAGCAGCTACATTCCATGTAAATTGTGGAGAAGCCCAACCTTTAGCTCTACCAGGCAGTTAGGAGAGGTCACCCCTCAGTCAGATCCTGGGTCAGAGGATTCTTTCCTGGGTGTCATTTCATGTACTCATTACACACTGTGTCATATTGACCAACACAGCCTCGAGTTCAGATTCCTGGCTGAATCTAGCATTCACCTTTCACTTGGTCTGCGCTTGCTTGGCCCCTTTCTGCCTTCTGTAAGTTTCAAATTAATTGTGTACTGAAGTAATAATAGGACTGAAGATATTATAAAAAACTGGTGATTGGCAAGCACAAGCCACTTCAGTCAGGACTTGGTCTACGACTATTTGCTCTGATGCTGGCCGCTGGCCAGGCTCCCTGGGGACCACAGAAGTGACAAACTTCCCTGTCACTGAAGACCCTGGTTCAGATAGTGGCTGAGTCTTGAGTTCCTGGGCTGCTAGCAAGACTTTATGCCATGATTTTGGGCTATGGCAGAGCAGTACTCAGTAATTCTTGATGTCAGTTCAGCACTCTGTACCTTGTTTCTTTGTCAAGTATGGAAGGTGCGAGAACCCTGATATCCTGGATTCCTGTACCGGATGAAGGGGGAAGTTGTACTAGCTTTTAATACTTGTAATCAAATGCCTGAGAAAACTACCTTGAAGGAAAAAAGGTTTATTTTGGCTCGGGGTTTCAGAGGCTTCAGTCCACAGTTAGCTGATTCCATTGCTATGAGACTAAGATGAAGCAGAACATCATGATAACAAGGTATGCAGATAAAAACTGCTCACGAAATGTCAGCTGGGAGGCAGAGGCACATGTTAGAAGCCAGACAAAAAACAGCTAGTGATCGACTATGATTCAATAACACAGTAAATGGTTCCATTAAAAACACAAGTTTCATAAAAGACACATTGCCATGAATCTCACTCAAAGTCCTATCCCTTGCTTTGCACACACTCATCTCCTCACCTGTGCCATTTTCTGAAGCAACTCTGAAGTCCTCTTTCCCAAGGGTCTTTAGCTATGCTGTCTTGGTTGTCTCAGTGTTCTGAGCTGACTCAAAACATTACCCTTTTTTGGTTATTTTGATTTTGGAGAAAATTTAGAAGTCACATTTTTGCTATATCCAGTGAATAAGGTGAGAGTAGATGTAGTGTCATGTTCTTGTTTGACAGAAATTATCATAAATGTTTTGAGTCAGTTCAAGACATGGTGAAAGCCAGGAAAATGAGAGAAAGTGGACTTTAACAATGGTTTATAGAAAGTATCTGGCATAATGGCATAACTATTTAAATTGAGGGGGAAGATATTGAGGAGAATTCATGACAATGTCTTTTAATGTAAAAAAAATTTAAATGTAAACATTTATGCAATATTTTAATCACTACTCCAACTGTGTTTCTATTGTGTATTAATAAAACTATCAAAAAATAAAACTATCAAGTTATACTGTCATCAAGGAATTGATCTACTGATTAATTTATTTTTTTATTTTTTATTATTTTTAATAAAATAAAAGGAAGAAAGGCTTATGCTACCCCTGGTTTTTTTTTTGAGGTGCTGGAGCATGCAGTATTGTTTTCCATCCTTTCACTTTTAGCCTATGAGTTTCTTTATGAGTTAAGTGTGTTTCTTGTATACAGCATATTGTTGGGTTTTGTTTCCTTATCCATTCTTCTAGTCTACTTCTTTTAATTGGAGAATTGAGTCCATTTGCGTTGATAGTTATAATTAAAATGTATTGTCTTATTATTGACATGACTTTTTTTCAGTACTGTTTACCACTTTTTCTCCTATGTTTCATTGGTTGTCCTCTTTGGTGGGATCTTTCTGTTCACATTTGTTGAGTCCAAGTCGTTTTGGTCCCTCTCTAAAATATTTGTTAGTATACTGTGTAGTGTTGGCTTTGTCGTCATGACATTCTTAGTTGTTGCTTGTCATGGAAGTATTTCACTTCTCCCTCGTACTTGAATGAGAGTTTTGCCGGGTATAGCAGTCTGGGCTGAAATTGTTTTCATGGAGGACTTGAAGCACTCTGCTCCATGCTCTTCTTGATTTCATGGTTTGTGAAGAGAAATCTGCTGTTATTCTGATGGGTTTTCCTTTAAATGTGATCTGTTTCTTTTCTCTAGCAGCTTTTAATATGTTATTCTTCTGCTGGATTCCTGGGATCTTGATTGTTATATGTCTTGATGTGTTTTTAGTTGGGTTGATGTGATTTGGCATTCTGTATGCTTCAGTTACCTCAATATCCGATTGTTTTCTCATACTTGGGAAGTTTTCTGCTATTACTTCTGCCCATATTCTTTTTATATCATTTGTATTGACTCCTTCTTTCTCATTGATTCCTATTCATCTCACGTTGTTAATTCTCGCATCATCTTGCAGGTATTAAATTATTTTTTCCTGCATCCTGGTTGTT
>PVKN010014720.1:0-18943 GCA_004027915.1 Capromys pilorides
GGCCTTTGCACTGAACTATGTTCCCAGTCCTTTAGTTATTTTTGAGACAGAAGCTCACCAAGTTGCCCAGATTGGGCTTGAATTTGTGGTCCTCCTGCCTCAGCCTCCCAGAGTGCTGGGATTACAGGCATGTGCCACTATGACTGGTTTAGTTGCTATTATTTTAGTCTTATGCCTATAACATGCTTTATATAAGTAAGCTTCTTAGTAACACAAAACAAGAAACTTTAGGATAAATATAAAAGGGAGACAAAAATCAAAGCATAATGCTTGAAAGGTCAGAAACTTTGTACAAAAAATATTCCTGGGTGCAATAATGATATATAATAAACATTCATTTTAACATCATGTATTTTTTAAAAAGTCAAACAATTATCAGTTTTTCATGACTATATTTTCTTCTATCATCTGTAGGACAGTTGTTAGCAATATTTATTTTATTGCTAATAATTTGTATTAGAAATATGAGTTCAATGAGTTTATATACATGTGTGTGTGTTTGTTTCACTTTTGTGGTAAAAATGATGAACCCAGGATTTCATGTGCAAAATCAGTGGCCTACCACTGAGATATACGCCAGCCCTAACACTCTTTATGCTGAGACAAGGTCTCACTGAATTGCTGTCACTGCTTTAGAACTTTCAGTCCTCCAGGCTCAGCCTCCAGAATAGTTGGAATTAGAAGTGTATCCCACCGTAACCAGTTTACATGTCTGTTTTTATTTATTGTTTTCAAAAATTTACTTGAAATACAGCAAGGATTTATCTCACTGTTTTAGAAAAATCTAAGAATTCTGAATACCTTAAATATTTCTAATGGCATTGCTTCTCTGATATGAAAAATAAAGATAAAAATGTAGAACCTGAGCTTTGCTTCACGCAGCTGCTTCTTGCTCCAGCGTGGTCATCACTGGAGCACATGGTGCTGACTTCACCTTCTGCTCCCAGGATTTGCCGTGTCTTTAAAATCATTAGGTAGATACTCATGGTGGCTTGGGCCACCTATTTATCCCACCATCTGGTAAGATTAATGATAAAGAAGAAGCTTTAAAAGACAGAAGGATGCTGAGGACTCTGGAATTCCCTTCTATGAGGAATAGTTAAGGAATCATTGCATAACCAGAAAGAGAGAAGACGCACATCTTCCCTGGTTTCCTTCACCATCTGAGAGAGGACGTGCAGTAGAGTGATTAGTTTCTGTCACCTCACCTTCCGGATGCCAGTTACAGTGGCACTAATAAGGAGGGCATAAGGACCCACACAGATGAGGTGTGAGCCAAATGTATGACAAATGCTTTCATTTAAAAATGATTACAGTAAAGACACACTGCCATGAACTCCTCTAAGCTAAGCCCACTTGCTTCAAACAACTTGTCACATCATGCCAGGCACTTTCTGAAGCAGTTCTCAAAGTCCTCTTTTGTGAGTTTTCATGTGGCTGCTTCAATGCCCTGAATCGATTAAAAATACTTCCAGCAATTTCTGTCAAATAAAAACACGATGGAGTGTCCTTAATCACTTTATTCACTAAACTAGGCTCTTCCCCATCATCAGAATGACCCTGAGAGGTAAATGTTTTGAGTCAGTTGAGGCAGCCCAACAGCACATCTAAAGATAGGGAAGAAGGGGGCTGGGGAGATAGCTCTGGGCATAAGTGCCTGCCTGGCAAGTGCAAGCTCATGAGTTCGAACCCTGGTCTCCCCAAAAAACAAAACAAACAAACAAACAAAGGCAGGGATGAGGACTTCCAGAACTGTGTGAAAAGCGAGGAAGAGCACTTTGAGGAGGAATGATGGCAATGGATTTTACTCTAAAAAATTCTTTAAAAACTTGGCATCTACTACATTTTTCTGTTATACTTCATAGATATGAAAACCAGGACTTTTCTCTAATCCACATGAATATGCCTATAGCCTTTTGTGTCTTTCTACCCCCTAAAAGCAAGTATGACAATGAGCATGGAGCATTTTGCACAGCGCCGGGAAAATCATAATTCAGTAACTGATAACCACTTTTGTTATCACCACTATCTGCCTAGTTCACCTAGCACTGTCACTCATGTTCCTGTAACTAATGCCACCAAAGACGAAACAGCAACTGTAGGTAGATGTTCAGTTCCAGCAGCCCAGGTCTACGCAGAGCATCTCTAGGGCTTTCTCCACATATCTGCATCCTTTCCTTTAGTGTAACTATGTACTTCTTTATCCATCTCATCCCTAAACTATCCCTGAGAGATAGTTCCAGGAAGGTCCTTTGGGTAGTGAAGGTGTTTTCTCACAAAATGAAAAAAGGTAAGGTAAAAGCAACATGCATTAAGAAGGCAATGATCCCCTTCTTTCAACCTCCAAGGATCATTTGTATCAGAAAATAAGATGATTTTATGTTTTTTTTTTTTGATTAAGGGAATGAAATTTTGATGACAACATGTCAAGCACATAAGTATGAAGATATCTAATCCTCCTAACAATGGTGACTTCTTATCTCCCCTTACTACAGCACTCAGCTATTCCTGGTATATGAAGAGCCACAAAGACAAATCAGCGTTGATTCTGCACATGCTCACAGTAACTGCTGTGTACAGCAGTGGGCCAGGGCACAGGGCAGGAAGCAAATGGAGATACACATGAGAAAATGCTCCATGTCCAGGTGTGAGAGAGAAGAGCAGAGCTGCTACATCGCTCTCGAGCTCTTTAAAAGCCCCAGAAGACCACTGGCTCAAGAAGTGTCCCGGTACTGCCTGCGTCAGTGCACAAGGAGTGGGCATATCCCAAACTGCAAAACAAAATTAAGTTCTCCTCTTCCTCCAGAAGGCCTGATGAGAGCCACCCCCTGGCTGTCAGCTTTTTTCTTTGCAAACATAACTTTGATAGTTCTCTGCAAAGAAATGTCTCAGGTCCTTCAGTTTTCCAAGAGACACAGGACTATCCTCTTTCCCAGATGTTACATTCACTACAGATGTGAGGCTTTGCTGCACGCATTCGTGCCAAAGGTGCCAGCAAGGGAGGATGTCTCCCCGTCACGTTTCTGCCTCTGTTAGGCCTACATTTCATATGGCTGACAAAGCAAGGAGATACCTAGCGGTGGAACTAGTGGGGAAAGGCTTCTTTTTGAAGTGCTAAAAGTGTTTCAACTACATTATGGTGATGGCTGAACAATTCTGCAAAAACATACAAACAAAAAGTTTGGACATCCTCAGTAGGTGAATTGTGTACATTGTAAAGTGTGTTTCAATAAAATGGCTAAAAATTTAATGGTTTCCCTATACACTAAATGTAGACTTTAAAATGTGACAGGAAACATTATTTTCTAAGGAAATAAATATATAATACTTAAAAATAACTTAGTTTCATGAAAAAATATATACAACCTACCTAAATAAAATAAAAAAGAAATTTTAAGAGGGAGGTCTAATGAAAAAGCGAGCTAATTTACTATGAGATATTAAAATATATTTGGGTCTAGGCATGTTGCTCAGTAGTAGATTTGCCTATCATGTGCAAGGCCTTGGATTCAATACTCAGCAACACACACACACACACACACACACACACACACACACATACACAATTATGATGCTAAAAATATTTAATACAAAATAACATTATAAGCACTTATAACCCCAGCACTTGGAGGCTGAAGCAGGAGAATTGCTACGAGTTTGCTATGGCTTCTAGGAAAAGCAAGGCCTGCAGCTAACTCTGATGAGGTCGCCTCCCCAAGCAGCACCAGTTATGTCAGGACTAAGCCCAGGAAGACATCCTCCCAATGCCGTCCAGCACAATCAGCTCATGGAAAGCCCACTCGCTTTCAAGCCACAAATATCCTGAAGCCCAGAACCAACAGAACAGTTGACCAAAGCCTGGCCCACTTCAGCTAATCCTTACCAGCTAGCCTGTGCTTTTGAGAAGCCTGCATCAGGCTTCTGCATCTCAGACTGGGTCTAGCATTTCTTCATCCCTTCCTAGGTAACTGTGCCTAAAAACCTGCCCATGACCACACTGATGAGTCCTAATTGTTCTCTCTCTCTCTCTCCCTCTCTCTCTCTCTCTTTAACTTTTGTAAAACAAGGTATTCTACAATTTCTAAATTGCCTAGAATGGGCTTGAACTCATGATCCTCCTGCCTCAGCCTCTGAGTTCTGGGATTAGCACCATGCATACCACCAGGCCTGGATTTTTATTCTTTTTCTGTGGTAAGTCAAGACCCTTCTCCATACACTGCAGTTGAGGTCAGCTTTTATTCTTTGGAGGGGTTGCAGATCCAATTCGACAAATTTCTTTCTTCCAATTTCTTTTTTAAAAAGTGTGAATCCTGGCTGATATATTTCAAAACCAAAATATTTAAGGAAGATGGAAGAAATGTTTTCTTTCAGCTGTGAAAAAAGTACCTCTATCCTTCTGGTCTCTGGAGGGCAGCAGAGAGTCACTTACACCTGTGCTCTGCACCCAGCGCGTACTTGGCTGGTATTTTAGTCTTTCTGTTCTGTCTTATAGTAAGTCTTCACACTCTGGGTGGGCAGAATTAGGAAGGCTTTGTCAGGCCATGAATCAAAGTAGTGCTTACAAACCAAAGTGAAGATTCAAATAATTAATTGAATATAAATGTTTAGTCAGATGAGGCCGCTAACCACAATTAACATACTTTCTGCTAAACATAATTAGCAATGTTAATAAAAAAAATCCAATGAATTATGAAGTTTAATCCTTTCAGGTATTCCCACTTATAGAGGTAGGAACAGTCTAAAGTATATATTCGTTATTCAGACATTTTAAAAACATTTGATAAACAAGCTGGGCCATGGTGGCATACCCCTGTAGTCCCAGCACTTGGGAGGCTGCGGCAGGAGGATCAGTGTAAGTTTGAGACCAGCGTGGGCCACAAAAGCGAGCTCAAGGCCAGCTGAACTGCATAGCAAGACCCTGTCTCAAAAACACAAAAAAACATTTGATAAACATTAGAATCATATCAATGTCCAAGATATTATTGAAGACCCAGAAGACTATAAGGCACATTTTAATGAACTGTGAAGTTCTGAACTGCCCTCACATCATAAAAAAAACTTCAGAGAGACAGTAAAGAATGTTATTATGGTCTGTGGCTAGATGTCCTGCTGAAGCCTCATGCAGTCATGGCTGGGGCTTTTCCAAAGAATTGTGCAATTGTCACCAAAGAGTTAATTTAATTTGATTTCACCTGTAGGAATACCTATGGCTGGTGGTTTCCATATGCAGCCTTCACTGCTCAGACTATGGGCAGTTTGCTGAGCAGGTCCAACTTTTCCTATCACCTGATATGGGAAGTGGGAAACTATTTTCCCTAAAAGTTTCGCCTAACCAACACCTCTCCTTCAGATAGCATAATCTCTAACATAATCTCATTCAGCGAACAACCAGGTATGGCTATGCAGCTCTGCACTGTCCACATTGGCCAGGGGAGGTCATTCTGGGTCAGTCTTTGACCTTGCAGGATCTATTTGGAAAGAAATACTCTCTTCAAGTTTACCCTCATGAGAGAATATGTTTCAAGATTAAATCATCAGAGAAGGCAGACTCAGGATGAACAATTTCTTAATGACTTGAGCATTAGACTCAACTTTTCCTGAAGTAGTAGCATTACTCTTTTTAGTCACACATGTCATAAATCTCCTTTTAGCTAATGCCAGTTGATTTCTCTCACTTGCCACCAAAACTATTCTGACGTGCACTAAACTGCTCTTTCGATTTCTTGTCCATCACCTGGGCATTTAATTCTAAATCCAGCACAAGTATTTCCTCCTTAGCAAAGGTTTTCCATAGAGCATTGGCAGAAATAACTGGTCCTCCAAGGTGTCACGTAACATCCAGGTCTGCGCGCTTATCCCAGCGCCTGCCAGCCCCTGCTCTGGTTTACATTCTTGACTGCTCATCCCCACTGCATTGCCACAAATGCAGTCCAGCACACCTTAGCGCTGAGTATTCATTCTGTGGGTGCTGGTTAACTAAAAAATGCATTTACCTGTCTTCACCTATATTTCATGCAGTTTATTGCTCTCTTTTGTCAAAATATCTATGTATTTTTAAAACCTATTAAGTGTAACCATACAGAATGACTGATATCTTTACTTTTTTGGTGCCAAAAATGGAAGTTTCATATGTTCAACACAATAAATATTGATAATTATAGATATCTTAGGGTACTTTTGTGTATCTGTAGTCAGGGGACAGAGTCTGTAAACATAAATATGAACATAATAAAGAGGCAGACAAAGACTCCAACACCAAAGAGCACCATGAATATGTGCAGGTGTCTTCTCAGTGCTTCAGTAAGATCAATTCATTTTACCCTCAGAACCTGTCTGTGAGGTGGGTACCATGATCACTTGACAGCAGAAGAAACTGAGGCAGAGATAATAGGTACTTTGGCAAAGGCCACATAGTTATTACAGGACAGAGCCAGGATTCCCACCCAGAGTCATCTGACTCCAGGTCCCTCCTCGCACACTGTGCTCTTAATCACATCACCACTATTTGGTGCTAGCAGAAAGCCTTCAGAAAAGTAATCTGTCCAACAAATGGAACTGAGAAAAGGCTCACCGATGTGTGTGGATACTGTTCCAGCTATGTGTTATTGAATAACACAGCTCCCCAAATATAAGTACAACCATTCACTGTGCTCACAAATGCTGTGAGTCAAAGAATTGGGCAGCAAAGGCAGGGATATCTTGTCTTCGCTCCATATGGCCTGTAACCTCATGTGGAAATATTTTAACTGGCTGGTGGGCAGAGCCGTTTCGGAAGTTTTTCCACTCCCAATTTTGAGCCTGAACTGAGATGACAGGAAGGACGAGTAGGGAGGAACTTGAGCCCCAATACCAAGTAGCTCTTGCATGAGGCGTAGGCCTCTTGGTGCAGCAGCTGGGCTCAGCAAGGACGAGGCCTAAATCTGGACATGCTGGGAGTCTAGGCTTCTTGTCACTGGGCCTTTGCTTCCTCACATACCAGACTTATCAGCTGTCCACAAAGGCCAGCCCCAGCTAAAGGGAGGGGAATTAGTTGGAGCCAGAAGGAGAGGAGCAAGGTGCATGCGACACTCCACTGCCACTGCCTTTGGAAACCCATTTTGGCACGGTGACGAAGATTGTTGATAATTGGGCCCAGAACATTTCAGCTACAAATAACTAAGCAGCCAATTAACAGTGTCTTCACCACTAATCAAACACATTCTCTGTCAAAGAGGGCATGGGTGAGCACACCTATAATTCCAGCACTCAGGAGGCTGAGGCAGGAGGATAGTTATGAGTTTCAGACCAGTCTGGGCTACCAAGTGAGATCAAGGGCAGTCTGAACTGCATAGGAAGACCCTGTCTGAAAAAAAAAAAATCTCTTGTGAAATGAAAGAGTAAGAGGCAAAGCAAATCATGAGCTACTCTAGCCAGTCAGTGATGTCACCAAGGGACACAGCTTTCTAGCTTTTCCCTTTGCCCCCTCAGCACAAGCCACGGGATTGCCAACAATGGTTTCTGGCTGGTTGCAGCAATTCCAGTCATTAGGAGGAGACAAAGCATCATCAAAGAAGAAAAATGATGCCTCCTCCCATGACTTCCTTTGAATTGGGAAGAACTACTTCTCTCCAACAGCCTGCTGACCCAGAGGACCCGACATTGCCCATGGCCTTGACATAGCTAGAAAGGAAATTGTCTAACATGTTTGCTTCTACAAAATCGGAAATGCTCCTGTTAGCGAGAAGGAGGGCAAAAATGTGCAGCTGGGGTCAAGGTAGTGGTGCAGGCCACACCAGTATCAGCCTCAGGGACAGGATATTCATGCACTCAGCAGCTCTTTGCTGATGGTTAAATGATGCTCCACACATAGGGCTTTGACTCAGGGCCACGTCTGTGAAAAAGTCACACAATATCCCTGCCCTCATAAGGCTTATGTTTGGCACCAGACAGAGATGTATAGCAAACAATCACAAATTTGTTAAATACAATCCTGTTAGGTGCTATGAAAAGAGGCATGCAGTCAGAGGATGGCTAGCTATGGATATAAGTTATTTGTTGATGGAAGCTTACTAAATGAAAGGTGAAGTTTTAGTTACAAATACTGAATGAAGCCTGAGGTCTCCACAAAATCTCAAAAAGTCATTGACAATGTGAGTTTTCCCATAAGTAAGAGTGAAGCACTGTGTCCCTGTTGCTTGAAATGTCTCTCTCTGCAAGGTGTGAGAAGAGACTCTTGCCTGGAATTACTGAAAGCCCACAAGCCCTGAAGAGCCTCTGACTGGTGATCACGCTGCATCTTCACCAGACAAACTGTGCTACTTTGGTTCTATCCTGGAGACCAGGTTGGAATTTTCCACTCTCTGGAGAGTTATCTCTGTAAAGTGTCATTGTGGCAAATTTCATCTGAGTGTGAGCAGTGGCAGCTCTGAACCCTGTGAGATAACCTGAAAATCAAGAAAGGCACACGGAAGGACTGGGCACTCGCAACGAGCAGCCAGGCACATGCACAGGAGCAGAACAGCCTTGCTCTCCAGCCCCAAACCCACCTGGTACGTTCCTTTGATGACAGCGATGGCATCAGCTAACTGCTGCTGAAAGCTTTTTCTCATGTTATCCTCATTCTAAAAACCAAAAATAAATATAGTAAGCATGACAGCATGTTTCCAAATACAGCTCACATGGACTAAGAAAGAACTCTGTGGAAAACCCACCATCAAAATCATAGTAATCTCTCCAGAACTTCAACTTATAATCATTTCTCCCACACTAAGCTATTATAGCACAGTTAAATTTGCTTACACCTGACTAAAACTAATGACAATAAAATCAATGCAGTAGAGATAATTTCATTTTTATATATCAGGTTAAATAATTTAGTGCCTTCCTGAAATATAAGAGCAACAAAATCTGAGGCTGAGGCTGAAGCTGAGGCTGAGGCTGAGGCAGGAGGATCATGAGTTCAAGGCCAGCCAGACCAGGCTATACAGTGAGATTCTGTCTCAATAACAAGTAACAGAATATTTTTGTGGTTCATATTTCCTCCTGGTCTTATGGCATACTGGCAGTCGAACTCAGGACCTTGCACTGGTCAGGCAGGTGTTTGTGCCCATGAGCTACAACCCCAGACTTGGTCTTTATAGTTTTTGATGGGATAAGTACACGAAAAGAAATTTGGAGTGGCCAACCCAAAACCTAGAGTCATTCTCAGATAACCAGATACTTTGATTATTTAGGTAGGAAAAAAATGAGAGACAGTACATTTTTGAAAGAAATGCTTTTGATTCTGGTATTTTAATCCAATTCTGATCCAACATGGAGTTATAAGCAGAAAATAGGCTGCTGAGCAAGAAAGGATTGAATTTAAATATTGTGTCCCTTATTATCTAGACTTCCTTAAGTTATCTAACCTTGGAAAGCTCTTTCCTGGTCTGTAGATCATGGTTCACAGGATTTCCATTTTAGGATTTCAGAAAACCTATAGGGTAAATTTATTTAAAAGGACTTAGCAGTTAGTATGCTATAGTCACAAAATATGAATTTTCTTACTTTGTAAGATTTATTTCTGTAAGAATTATTTCTTACAGAAATAATTACCAATGCCTGATCTTAATAATGGATAAGTCAGCTACCCTGACAAAATTTTTTAGAAAATTCTTTGAAGCACCAGTTTTCACATCCCGGCTCCTACAGAACTACTGAAGCACAAATAACATGACACAGAGCTGTGGGCAAACCAGGCGTCATGCTAGTGCTCTGGGAGGCTGAAATAGGAGGACCCCAAGCTCCAGCCCAGCCTGGGAAATTCAGCCAGTGTGACCCTGTCTCCAATTTAGAAGGGCAGAGGGCATTGGGAGTGTGAAGTCACAGGCCTCGGTCTTCGGTACTGGGGCAAAAGTTGGTTAAGAACAAGATTTCAAGTACGCAGTTACTTGGCCTGAAACCTGACTCTCCTTTCTGCTACTTAACTGGTGACTTTGAGCAAGTTAAGTAAACTTTCTGTGACTCAGTATCCTTGTCTGTAGAAAAGATAACTATGCCAATTTTAGAAGGTAAATATAAAGAGTAATGAATTCATAAATGAGGTACTTTAAAAAAGTCCCTCACACGTGGCTGGACATGATGGCATGCAGCTGTAATCCCAGCACTTGGAAGGCTGAGGCAGGAAGATCACCATGAGTTTGAGGTCAGCTTCAGCTACATAGTGTGAGACCATGTCTCAAAAAACAAAAACAAACAAAAGGTTCTGGCATAAAACAAAGCTCTAAGTATCAGTTACTATATGGGATGCAAATTAGGTTCCCCTCCTTTTTAAAATTAATTAATTTTTATTTGTGGGTTTTGTATTACTTTTAATAAGAAATTACAATGTGACAGTTTCCAAACACGTTAGTAGTACATTCCCAATAGTTGATACAATGCATATTGTTGTCCTCATTGTAGTTATATAGAGCACAGGGTATAGACATGATAAATTTTCTAATGGTTGTTAGTACAATAGAGTTCTTCTCTTTGATCTAAGAGAAGGTAGTTGTATACATAGTCAAATGTTCCATAATTGTAGTGTGTTACTGGCGAAATCGACAATGTTGGAAGCTGTTGATTTGAGCCTTTTACAGCTCAGCGTACTAAACTACCTTTACATTTTATGCGTCACATTTAAACTTTTCTGCTGGGTGGTTAAGGGCAAGTTAAAGCAAGACCTGTATAACAAAACATGTAGTTTTTGTATCTCCCAAGGTCAGTCAAATCCTCTCAAGATTTACTTTGGAACCATGTGTAATGCTTTATAGAACTGTTATCAGTGTCAGCCGTCTGGATGAGTCATGACCATTGCTTGACCAGTTTGCTCTCTGTGAAAGCCTGAAACTAGGTTTCCCTCTTAAGTCACTGAATTCTACACCACAGTGCACACCTCGGGAAGCATATCAGTGCATGTTTCAATGAGAACAAAGCAGAGAATGTCTACCTGCTGGTAGTGCTTTTCCACCTCTAAGATCCTGTCATACAGAGTAATGAAGATATTTGAAGACTCTTCTTTAAGTCGTTCCTCAAACTGCAACTGAACCAATTCTTTAATGAACCTAAAATCCACCTGAAGTGATGAAATAACCTAAAAATTGAAAAGTATACAATAAGGCACATAATTTGGTACCTATCCAAGTTTACCTCTAAGTTTGGGATATAATTAAGGGAATCCAGGAGCTCCAAGTTCTGGGGCTGGGATTTCCAAAGGGCAGCAAATCTGCCCAAATAAGAAAAGCTAATTGAGAGATATGATTTCAATACAGTTCCTCCCTGTCAATATTCATGCTGCTGAGTTGAATCCCAAGAGTGAGGTCTTCAGGAGGTAGAAACTTCTCACTGTGGCATTAGGCGTGGACCTTTAGAACCAGACCAAACTTTCATGGAAGAAAGAAGGAAAGGGGCAATGGAAGGAGAGAGGTGGGAAGGGGAAGAGGGCAGCAGCAGGCATGGCAGCCAGCGTATGTAAAGTGTGTCTGTAAGAAGCATCCCCAGGGACCCACAAATCTTTCTATCTTAATCCTATGGACCAAAACGTAGCTGATGGACATGGTATGAGAGGATGAAACTATAAAAGGTTTCTGAAAACCGTCTTTATAAAAGACGACAGTAAATCAGAAAGTATATAGGAAGGAGACATCCTCAAAAGCTACCAATGGGAGTATAAATTGGTACCATCTCTATGCAGGGCAACTTGGCAATATCCTTAAAATGACTAACACATACATCCACTGACTCAGAAATTCCCCTTTTAAGAATTTACACCACAGATTTCCTGGCATTTGAATATGTACAGGATTATTCATCGCAGTAAAAAATTTGAAACTACCTAAATGTCTATCAACAGAGCGATAGCTAAGTATATGATGCACATTTTGTGTCATGATGCACTTGTGAAATAAGCGAGGAAAGTCAATACAGAATGATTTTCATGTTATGCTGACCAAGAAAATAAAAACAAGGCACATAGGAATATTTGTAATTGTATGTTACTTCTTGTAACAGTTTTATTGATTAAGGTTCTTAGTGATAACTCTTGATAAATGATGTATGCAATGATGTTTGACAATCAAACATCCCAAACAAAACATGGGAAATACCAAGATTTGACAAACTACATGACAGGGAACACAGTTTTTCCATATAATACTCTTTGCATTTTCTCCACATATGGAAAAACTTCTACAAATGTTTTAAAGCATAACAAATAGAAAATACACAGATGTCAAAAGCATAAAAAAAACGTTTTACTAAATGAACTAACATATGTAAGCATGACATAAGTACAAATCACAGCTTATATTCATTTTTAAAACTACAATCGTCATTCAGCTTATTTTGTCAAAGAGTCCAATATTTTAAAATTTTTCATCATCTCAGTTCTGTTAATGAAAAATACAAGAAGACAAGCAATGGTAAAAATTATCATACAAATTTCAAACTAAGTCCGGACTTACCTGCACCAACTTTTGTGTAGATGAACTCAAATCTTTTATTGGCAAAATCTCACTGGCATCTGTTTGGGTAGCATGGTCAGAGGTGAAAAAGCCAACTTTTAGGTTGTCTGAGATGGTATGTCTGAAAAAATAGATTAAATGTGTTTCGTGTTATAACGGATTTCCTTAGAATAGACGTGACAGCCGCTAGTATTTGGGGGTAGGGATGCCTTAAGTAAGGAGCTAGTGAAGCAAGGAAACTTGTGGATCCATTTCCGCTCCTGACTTAGCATTTCCGGTACTCGGATTCCCTGGACTGCGGCCCGGCTGCTGCCCTGCCACATCTTGCTCCCACACTGCGAAACACACAGTCTGAGCGCAGCCCTTTCGCGCCTTGTGGGCGCCGTTACCTGGGCTGGTGCTAGAAGGGATCATAAGTCGGGCACAGGCACAGCAGCAGAAACCCTTTCTGGTGGTGATTCTCAAAACAGCGTCTGGGGAGTGCTGGTGGTCGAAGGGAGCCCTGAGACCAAGATTATTTTTAGAACAATATTAACATTTTTGTCTTATTCACAGAGATTCTCTCAGCAGAATTTCCCAGCACCTATGGGTTGTGTTGCTGCCCAACAGACTGAACAATGCAGCTGTGGCTCAACTGCCACAGCTGGCTTCCTTGAATTAGGACAGACCTGGAAAACATTCGCCTGAGCCTAAAACAGTGACACTTTTTTTTCCACCAAAGTTTTAGTGTTTTTTTTTTTTTTTTTTTTTTTTTTTAATTTTAGGGAAGAGGCTACAGGGTGTTCAAGGTCTCACTACTAGACAGACTCCTAGTGATCTGCCTGTTTATAGCCTTCCAAGAGCTGGGATTACAGGTGTGGGCCACCACCCCCAGTCTGCAGAGTTTTAGTTTTGAAGAACATGATTATATTTTCTTTAAAATGTTTAAAAACAAACAAACAAAAACTTTGCCTTTTGATTCACTTTTCTTTCTTTTTTTGAGATTTCTTTCTTTCTCCTCCTCCTCCTTTTCCTCCTCCTTCTTCCTCTTCCTCTTCTTCTTCCTTGTATTTGATACAAGGTCTCACTACACAGCTCAGACTCATAGTCATCCTCCTGTTTTAGGCTCCCCAGTACTGGGACAGGTACGTGCCATCACACCGAGACTCAGTAGCCTGCTCAGCACATCTGGGTGTGAGGCTGGCACAGAGTGGGGTGGTGGACATCAAATCCCTGTCCCTGAGCTTGCTTAAGCAGGTGCTTGATCTGCTGAGCTATTTTACTGGCCCTGCTTGTTCTTTTTTAAAGAATAAAAAATAGTAAAAAGAAAAAGTTATAAATGACATATTGTCTAAACAAAATGACAGGAATTTTACAATGGTCAGTATATTGCATATTGTTGTCTTCAAGTTAGTTGTTCAGATTACCAGACATAAGCATGCAAAATTGGTCCCAAAAATGATTTTTAAAAAATTTAAAAAACCCAAAATGTAAGCATTCATTGTTCCTTTCAATAGACCAATAGAAATCAGCAGTACAGTTATCCAAGCTATCCTGTGTATATACATAAATATTTTTTCCTTCTTTCTCTTCTTCTTTCTCTCCTCACAGTTGTTCCTTCCCTTTGAACAGTTGCTTTCTCCTTTCACAGCATCAATTATACCTTTTTTATTTACTCTTTCAGGTTCTTACACTAGCAAGACCATATGATGTTTACACATGTAGGTCTAATTTATTGCACTTGTGAGTAAGGTCTCCAGTTGCACTCATTAACCTATAAATTCATCAAGTTTATCTTTCTTTATAGCTGAGCAGTACTTCATTGCATAAAAACACCACATCTTTTTTTATCCATTCCTCAATTGATGGGCATTTGGGTTGCTGCCAAGATTTATCTTTGACACATTGTGCTGCTATGAACATGAGTGCAGATTAATTGCTGCGATATGATGCTCTTAGTTCTTCTGGAAAAATATCCAGGAAATCTCAAATGGGATATTTATTTATTTATTTATTATATTTGGTACAAGATATCACATGCAGCTTAAACTTGCAGTGATCCTCCTGTCTCAGCCTCCTAAATGAAATTTCTAATCCTAGCATTTTGAGAAGTCTCCACACTGATTTCCATAGTGGTTGTACCAGTTTTACCAACAGTGGAGAAAGATTCCTTTTTACCCACAACCCCTCTAGTATTTGTTGTTGGTTGATTTCTGGCTGTTAGCCACTCTTTCTGGGGCAAGATGGAATCTCAGTGTTGTTATAATTTGCATTTCTCAAATGATCATTGATGTTGAACATTTCTTTGTGTATTTCTTTGCCTTTTGTATTTCATTATGTGAGAGGTGTGTATTCATCTCACATGCCCATTTTTTGGTTGGATCTTTGAATTTTAGGGGCTTGATTTAAAAAAAAAATTATGTGTTCTAGATAGAAGGTCTGTGTCTGAGGGATAGTGAGCTAAATTTTTTCCCCAATCAGTGGGTTTTCTTTTCACTCTGTTGGTGATTTCTTTTGACAACAAAAACTTTTCAATATGATGAGAACCCAGTTGTTGACTATTTCAAGTATTTCTTGTGCAGTTTAGTTCTTATTCATGAACTCTCTATCTACTCCTATGTCTTCAAGACCTACCTACTTTCTCCTTCAGTAGATTTAGCTTTAGCTTAGTGCATGGTAATAGACATAAGTCTAGCTTTAGTCTTCAGCATGTGGAAAGCCAGTCTTTCCAGCACCATTTATTAAAAGAGGCTATCTCTCTTCCAGTGAACGTGTTTGGCTCCTTCATCAATGATAAGGTGGCTGTATGTGTTTGTAGCTGTGTCCACATCCTCTCATCTGTCTTTAGATTAACACACAATTACTTTATCATTATGTGAAGCTAATTTATTGTCAGTGTAATTTATATTAGTACATTATTATTATACTACACAATATGATTGTCTTAGTTACTTTTTACTCGTTGCTGGGACAAATTCCCAACACTCAAAATGAGGGAAGGAAAGGTTTATTTAGCTCACAGTTGCTGGAGGTTTCAGTCCATATCTGGCTGGCCCAAGGCTGCATGGAACAGGGCAGAGGGCATCCAGTTCATGGCGGCAGAACAACCACCGGAGCAGAGAGTAACAGCTCTTTAAAAAGTCTCTTTGTGCTCAGTCACTCTAACGTGGGCCCATTGTGCCCTAGGGTGGAACCAATCATACCCCAGGATGGGCCCCTGATCCCGCTCTAGGGAGGAGCCAATCATATCCTAGGCAGGCTCAGGTCATGCTCCAGGGAGGAACCAATTGTAACACATAATCCTAGTGGATCATGACTCATGTCTCAAACTCTAGTAGTCCCCGCCCCATGATTGCATGAGACTTTGGGGGGACAGCTAGACATAAACCATGACAATGATTATGTGTTTGACTTCTTCTAAATTTTGAGTACAGTAACTGTCAGGAAATATGCCTAATATGAACTCAAGGTCTTCAAAGTTGCCAATAATTTTGTGACTAGCAAGAAGTCCTCAAACCAAACATCTTGTGATCTGCTTCTTTACCACATTCAGACTACCAGCTTGTATTTGTTAAATTCTCTCCCCAGAACATCTGAATACGATGCAATCTTGGAAAACTCCTGCTGTGACCCCCTATTGACAGTCATCTGAGAAATGCAGCAATGAGGAAGCCAATTTTATGGATGCTGTCTCCACATCAGTTGGATCAAACTTACTACAGATCTCTATTTCTAAAATTTTAACTTAAAAATAAAAGACAGGAAATCTCTAAGAGATAGTCAGACTCCAATTCCAGCTATAAAGATGGAATATCTGTAATCTTCTCCTTTCTTCACTGAACAGCAGGAGCAGACCCTGACAGGGACACTCCTAGTCTCTTCTCTTGCTAGTTGCAGAGTCTTTGATGTGCCATCCAGAGCCTCAGGGGAGGTGGACAGTGTCAGGAATATATCCTAAAGCCATCATGGAAATCCTATTCTTCTTGGCAATGAATGATCAGGGGTGACCTGGTTTGAAGGAGGACACATTAAGAAAATGTTGCTGAGAGATTTTAAGAAAGCTTTTTTAGACTCCTTCATAGCAGGCAACAGAGAGAGTTTATCATGTTTACACTGGATATGGCCAAGGGCCAGTGTAATGTCGAACCCTCACAGTCATCCTGAGACCACAAAGGGATTACATAGAAGTCAATGCCAATATCTAGATGACAAGCTTTCCAAAACAGAGAGAAATGAATTGAATTTGACCATTGACTTTATTTGGCTATTGACTCAACCAGCTTACGTAACTCATTATATCTCTGCCTTCCTATGATGTCATACAATAATTACACCCAGGGATTAGGAGGTAGTTCAGTGGCATAAGCATCTGCCTGGCAAGTGCAAGGCCCTGAATTTGATCCACAGTATTGCAAAAAAAAAAAAAAAAAATCAAAAACCTCTTAACCGATACTCTAGATGGGTAGTACTAGGGAAATTAACTTTCTGTGCCTTGATTTCCTCTCATGAAAAGCAATAGTGTCTACTTCACATAATTATTGTAAGACTTAAGTCAGTTAATACTTACAAGCATTTTGAGGCTTAATACGTACTAAGTCCTCGATCAGTACCACCCATGATTGGTGGCGTGATGCTTGGCACTGCTGCACTGTCTCGTTTTAAAACATAACTTTTTCATTGTGTTTTCAGAAAACTATGAAAGCGTGACACTATTCTACTAAGAAAGGTTAACTTGAAATAAAAATGTTCTTAATATTCAAAATGAATTCGATTAACCCTCTAAATTCCTTAGCTTCCGTACACTCATCAATTTTATAATGATGATAGAGTGACGATATCTTGTCCACAGCATTAACTGGGTAAGGAAGGAACACCTGAATTTTAATTAAAATTTCCGATGTTCATCACAGAAAGTTGTATTTTAGGTTAGTCTAATGCACCGAAGGTGCCCACATTTTTTCTTGTGTATTATAGCCTTGAGGATGCCCGAACATTTTTCTTAGATGTGCCAGGAGCAGAGTTCTCCCTAGATTTTCTGCAGACTATTACTTAGAGCTATGTTTTCAGTGAGCAGTTGGGAAGGAGGCAGCCACATCTTTCCATGCCAAGAGGCAGACTTGTTCCCACCCTCTTCTCACCCTCCAGTGCTGGGGATGTAACCCAGTGCTTTCACACAGACCTATATGTTCAGTGTTCTTTTTAAAAAGTTTTTTAGGGCAGGGTCCTGCTCAGGTCAGTCTCAAAATTTTGATCTCCTGCCTCAGCCTTCCAGAATGCTAAGACCATACACAGGGTGTATGACCATGCAGGGTGGGCTGCAAAAGGTAGCTCTCTGAGAACAGGGTTGTTCTTCAGTGTCCCTCTTGGCATGTCCCTGTATATCATCATCAGGAATAAGCACAAATGAACACAAAGTTCTCCCCACTATTTTTTTAAAATAAAAATCTTTGCTTTCTGACCCAGGAAGCTTCTGTGTTCTGCCAAAAAACCATGGAATAATAACAGAAAGACTGTTAGTGACTAAGTAGGTTAGGATCTCAAATAGTGGATAGTCTTTTTCAAATATCTGGTCTATAAAATCCATTTCAAATACTTGTTATCTTGGATGTTGCTTTGGTTTGTACCTGGATGCTCTTCCAAGCATCTTTATGCACTCAGGTGGTAGATGGGGCTTGGGAAAGATGACTGAGTCTGGAGGGTGCTGTGTCTGAGGGTGGTGTCGGGAGATGGGGCCTGCTGGGAGGAGGCTGGGAGAGTGCTCTGGGAAGCTGGATCTCCCTCCAGGCATCTCCCTCTGCTCCGTGTGTCCTAGCAGCCACAGTGTGGCAGCTCTCCTTCGGCCAAGCCTTCTCATCATGGAGTCAGCCTACTAGGGACTAATGGGGGGAGCCCAATGAACCCCTCCTCCTTTACATGGCAGGTGGTGGTAGTGCATTTCAGTGGTCAGAAAGTGACTCAGATAGCTGTCTTTTGTTAAGAAACAATGATCAACTGAAAAGGTTATCAATATTTAAGGCTTTGCCTACTTAAAACCTACAACCATCTTTGAAAATCATTTGTGAAAACTACCATTAAATTACTACTGTTAAAAGTAAACATGCTATTGTATTGCACTATAGAAATGAACAAGTCATATGATCAAAGTTAAATAAACATATCTTCACAGTTGTTTATAACAAAGTAGGAGGAAAACAATTTTAAGGGATAATAACAAAATTTCAGAAAAGTGTTCTTGCTTCTTTTCAAAGATGACAAGTATTATTAAGGGCAAATTGTACATGTGGGATTATTTTTCCCCAGAAATTGGTGTAGAAATGTTGACATTTTCTTTTATAATATATTGTGAAATCTTTTAAGACATAAAATAAAAATAAAATTATTATACTTTCAGCCAGGTGTGGTCCTACACATTTTTATTTCTAGTGTTCTGGGAAGTTGAGGCAGGAGGAAGGCAAGTTGAAACTCAACCTGAGCAATGTGAAGTCTTGGAGGGAAAGAGGGAGGGA